>CM076726.1:19158511-19238511 GCA_038501795.1 Pseudopleuronectes americanus | reverse complement strand
CCCCCCCTTGTCTCCGTCCTCAGGTGTGTGGCGGCGACCGGCCCTTCCTGGCCCCCAGCGAGCTGCAGGCCCGACACGGCGCCATCAGGGAGGAGGCCCTGCAGGTGTTCCGGGGCGTGAAGAAGATGGGAGGCGAGGAGTTCAGCCGCCGCTACCTGCAGCAGCTGGAGGGGGAGATCGACGAGGTCTTCGTCCAGTACATCAAGCACAATGACTCCAAGAACATTTTCCACGCCGCCCGCACGCCCGCCACCCTGTTCGTGGTCATCTTCGTCATGTACGTGGCCGCGGGCATCACGGGCTTCGTGGGCGTGGACGTCATTGCCAGCTTGTGCAACATGATCCTGGGCCTGGCGCTGATCACCCTCTGCACCTGGGCCTACATCCGCTACTCGGGGGAGTACCGGGAACTGGGAGCCGTCATCGACCAGGTGGCTGGTGCGCTGTGGGACCAGGTACGTCCACCAACACATTCAGGACATCAACAGCAAGATCAGTGTTTACTATTGATTCTAATACGGATTCTTAACTGGTAAGTTTCCTGAAATCAGTTTGTAGTTCAGTCAGGGTCAGAGATTCAGTTCTTACACTGAAAACAGAGATATTAATGATTATTTTTTTAATTATTAATTTGAGAAAATATAGAATAATACTCCAAAGCCAAATTTTCTCTTCAGTTTGCTTGTTTCGATCCAAACAACAAAGCAACAAATTGAAGGATGGAGAGAATCAACAAATATTCACATTGGAGAAGCAGAACCCAGTGAATCTGTGGCATTTCCTGAAAATATTACTTAAATGTTATTTTAATTTAATGATAGCTGACTAATCCAATAATTTGCTAAGACAGGAAACAGTGAAATTGGGACATAGCACACTTTCCATTCACCTCTGTCTGTAACTTGGGTGCTACAGTCTTGTTAAACCACTAGGTGGCATCTATCTCCTTTAAATCAGTGGCAGAGACTCTATTCAAGCTCCATTACACCACCAATCAGCAAGCTTTGTATGTGTTATATTATAAATATGTATATATATATATATATATATATATGCATGTAGGTGCTCACACTATATGCTCTTTTCTTTTTAATGCCTCTGCAGGGGAGCACAAATGAGGTAAGTGTACAAATCATATTAAGAATATGTATCTCTATATGTGACTTTGAAGCAGTTCCTTGACACAATTATTAAGCCGGGATTATTAACTGGGATAATTGTGCAACTGCCTCATGAATCCAGTCGTTTTGCTCTATTGAAGCACAATAAATGATATGATAATCTGCTTTGTGTCTTGAACTTGAGGTCGTCCCTCGATGAGACACAGGACCTCACTGAGCGTGAAGTTAGTTTTAAGACCTTCATCAGTTCTGTGTCATGTTTGTTAACTTATGTATCTGGGATCATATTCATCTGGATCTATAATAATAATCAGTTATTGCTCAAAAACAACTGTAGTGAATTAAAACTGCTTAAGAAGCGATAGCATGAAGTAAAACCTGCAGACACTAGAACTCAGAGATGCATATTTTATTTAGATCACTTTAGAAAACCAAGCTGCAGCCTGGGAACATCTGTAGAGGTTTCTGTGGGAGAGGTGTGTGTGTGTGTGTGTGTGTGTGTGTGGGGAGGGACTTGTTGGATCTTCTTCCTGTAACCTCCGTGTCCATCTCCGCTCCGCAGGCCCTCTACAAGCTCTATAATGTTGCGGCCAACCACAGGCACCTGTACCACCACGCCTTCCCGGGGCCTCAGGTGGACGAGGACGAGCAGGAAAGGAAGAGGGACTGATTAAAGACACAGCAGGGACTTCCTGGTGATGGATAGGGGACGAGGAGGAAGAGGAGGAGGAGGAGGAGGAGGAGGAGGAGGAGGAGGAGGAGGACGAAGAGGAACATCCTCACCCATCAGGCACTCTTTGATTCTGGTATTGGGGCTGTCACCAGTACACTCACTTCTTTAAACCCTAATAACGGACTGTATAATGTTCACGTATAGGCAGCGTCAGAGCACCTCTGCAGTGGGTGACACGAATCATTGCGTCTCACTTTTTGTGTGTCTGATAAAACACGTTGTACAGATCTGTCCGAGGAGAGAATGTGCATCACCCGACCTCCACTCAGCTGTTCATTTCATATCGGAGCAGTTCTTCTCTTTCATCCTCGTTTGTGACGCTCGTTCTGTTCTTTGAAGTTTAGTGACGTTTATAAGAAAAATATATCTATGAAAGCCAAACTAGGTTCTGTATATGTTGACAAGCGGATCATCAGCATGGTGAATGGTTCATGTCCCACATCTCTCCGAGCTCTTAAACCAGGAATTCTTTATATGAAATGTTTCGTTTTAATGGTTGTGACAAAGTGATATTGTGCCATAACATGTAAAAACAAAAGAGAAAGGGATGTCACGCCTCCTGCAGCCTGTTTACATGCAGACACCTGCGTGACATGGCACATGTATTAGTTGTTTGTTTTAAGCTTTGGAGGTTGGTGTAACTTTATGAGTTCTGGATCAGGGAGTGCAGCTCAGTGTCGGGTTTTATAAAGTTTACACACGACACGAGCCGACACCATCTCTCACTTTATGGTCCGCTTGCAGTATTTTTGCAGTCACGCAGCGTCCCAGTGGTCCCAGTGGTCCCAGTTGGGCCTCCGAGGTCGCAGGGAGAGAGTGCGTTCGTGGTCCCATTGTGATGCAGAGGTGGTGGGTGGGACACATTGTTGTGTTTTCTCACTGAATGTTCGAGCAAATCCGAGGAATGTAGCCTCCCCGTGGCCACCGAGGAATCAGAGCGAGAGGCCGTGAGGCGGGGCCGAAGAAGGATCCTCATTCCTCGTCTCTTTCATCATCCTCACTCACTTAAGTTGAATCATCTGTGAAAGAAGAAGAAGAAAAAAGAAAAAAGAAAACCGCTGCATGGTGAAAGAGGCCCCCGGCTCTTTGTGTAGTCCACAACAGCTTGCATTTGTAAACAAAAAGGCTTGTGTGTCTGTGACAGCACTTTTTGGTGTTTGAATACTTCGGCTTCGTAGACTGTTACTGTACATTTGTATAATTGTGGTCCGTCCCCCCCGGTCATGGAGAGAACAGGATCACTGTCATGCGTATTTAGCGAGTTCATACTGAGGTCTGACCTCAAGGGTTGAAGATCTGAAGGCTCTGCAGCACGGTGGCTTCTCCAGTCTTCCACAGCGTATCATCAACAGGAGTGAGGCCTTCACACGAGGAACCATCGCAGTCCGCTTTAAGACCCCGTGTCTTCATGACCTCCCTGGAGTGATCATTTCCATTTGTGTCAGGAGAAGAAGCTTTTGTTTACAGTTGTGTTGCGTTAATTGGAGATTTTTGACTGTCGGGAAGAAAAAAGACAACCACTTTTCAAACTGCCCTCATCCATGTTCACATCCACTGAAAGGTCAAAGGAGATCGACCTCTTCCAGGTGGACACGGCTTCATGTAACGCAAACGTTTCAGTTACAAAGACATAATAATAAAGTTGGACCAAATTAATGAACACTAGCCTCGAGTAATATTTTTGATCTTCCACATACACGTTTGAATAAATAAAAATACTGTTTGATGTAGTATGTGGTTTTTCCCCAAAATTTGAATTTACAATAACAGTTTTGGGGCTATTTGAGCTGTGAACACATCACTGATGTATAATCCACCTTTTAAACGATCCAACAGACTCAGGTTATTTTTCTTTGAATTACTAATCCAAGGCAAACATTCACTCTTTAAACTCCAGCTTTGGTCTCAACCAACTCTTGAAGGGAAGAGCTCAGAGGGTTTGTTACAGCTTCCTCTGATGAAAACAAGATTCCACAGAAAGTTAGCAGAGACTCCTTACAGGCGAGAGGAGCTGCAGATTCTATAAAGGTGACATGACATTTCAAACTCAAATCCATTTCTAGGTTTCATGTCAAAGTAAACGGGCAACGAGAGGCAACAACTGTACAGTCAGACGTGTGTTTTTCTTCACTGCAGACTTTATTGCTTTTGTCCTGTATTTGTAACATGAGATATGTACAAACTGCTGTTGACACCATTCTGAAAAAGATGTGATCGAGATTTTTAGTTTTATAGAAGCCAAAAGGTTCTTTATAAAACTTATTCTACTGTAACTGTAACACACGTCTTTTTTAGGAAATTCAGAAGTGTATGGAAATGTAGAAATTCTCATACAAATGTACTATAAACTACTTAATATTTAAAATAGAACCAAACCCCGATTTATAAGTTAGAGTCGTAAACTTTTTAACACATAGTTAAACACTGACTCCTGTCTTCTCTAGACAATACCTCAGATTTAAGGACACTTCTGAATATCTTAAAAAATGTTTAATTTATTGTTAACCAATAGAATAAACTTCCAAGAACCTGCGCTTCACAAGAGAGACGTGTCAGTCCGTGAAATATAAGGCATCACCGAGGCGAGAAATATCAAGAAAGAAATTGAATTGCACTTGTTTGGCAAACTTTGAGTCTTCTGTAGTGTTTTAAAAACGTTCCAGTAGCTTATTTAAGTTTCATTGTACACAAACACAAGTATATTCCTGACTTACAGTAATGCCAAAGAGCCAAGAGAAGCTCCAACCACTGCATCCCATGTGATGCGCCAGACGTCAAAAGGTCTTTAAGCAAAGTTTCATATCAAAACTTAAATATCTGTTCAGAGTTTTGGTGGATTGTCTCGTAAAGCAAACAGTTTGTCGTAAAATAAGAAAAAAATGCACACTTTTTTGTGTAGTGTAAAAAAAGACTGTGGCTTCAGTTTTTTTTATGAGGGTAACAAAGCAAAAGGAAAAATAGTCATGAAGTATTTCGTATGGGAACAAATTAGAAGAAGCTGCCGGTCGTTTTCTCCCAGAGGAAAAAAAAGACGTTGGAGCTGGTGGATACGCGATATGAGCAGACATTGTAAAAATGCTGCGTTTTATTCGTAAAAAAAGAAAAAAGGAAAGAAGGCACAATCTCAGGGTGTTTTTCAACAACGGGTTCTTCAGTCTCTGTTCTCCTCAGTCTTTAAAACTCAAATCCAAACAGCAACTCGGTTCTCGGGGCAGCGTCTCCCCAGATGTAGCACATTTATACGTCTTTTCTTCTTCTTCATTGGAGTGTTTTTCAATCCCAGGATCATTCAGGAATCCCGTCCTGTCGTGCGTCTCAACTTCCTGGCTGATATATTTGGATCAAGCGAAGGCACAGATGTGTTTGGTAAAGAGGCAATTAAGAGTCAATCAGGATTTCAAAGAGAAACCCTGACCGCTCCCAAACTGTGGCGACCACAGGAGGGGCGTGTCGCGGTGCGGCATCCTGAGCGCACATACACACATCTCACATGTTCCCCATGAAGTTCTTGTTGGGCTGCTGGGCGTACCACTGCTGCCGCTGCTTGCGGGCCTCCACCTCGGACAGCAGCGCCTGGCGGTACGCCTCGTAGGACTTGACGATGTGCTCCAGCTCCTTCATGAAGAGCAGCTTCAACATGCCCTGGTACGTGTCCAGGTCCGCCAGCTGGAACAACTCCCACTTCAAGATGTGGTCGTACCTGAGGAGAGAGACCGGTGGTAAATTATCTGTTAACTGAAGTTTGTGTTCTCGATCGGCACCTTAGACCCGCTCCCTGACTGTACATCTGTCTGTAGGTGGCTGGCTCATCTCTAGAACCTTCACTGAACTTTGAACGAACAGGTGACCGGCTCTCTGTGCAGTGGTATAGTTTCAGGTCTTTATGTGGTGCGGCTCCATCATCACCACAGAATAAACAAACAGCCCATTCCAAACAGGTGGGTTTAGAACAACTGGTAGTGATAGAAGACAGGACAGGTCCCGGAAAGTGAAGCCCTAGTGGCTGGCTGCAGTTTAGTTCATAAACCATGCTCCTCCATGTGAGTGGGTGGGACTTGCCTTCATATCCCAACACCAAGAAGGCAACACTTTCTATATAAAACCCATCCACTCATGCATGTCCCACTGGAAGTTGACTGTGTGGGTGTGTGATGTGTGAGGTACTCACTTTAGTGGAGCACGGGCGTACACCTGCAGCCAGTCTGGAATCTCAGCGGTGTGGTACGGGTTAGCTGGCACCAGCACCGGCTGGTTCCTGTCTACGGGACGTGGCTGATAGGTCACAGGAGGTGGTAGTGGTGGGGGTTGATCATAACGAGGGACGCTGGAAGACACAATGTGTAACCCTCAAGTCAGTAGCTTTATTATGGTGAGTAAACTTAAACCAGTAAGGACATTTTCTAGTGATTTGTCCCTCAAATAGTTTGAAAAGTTACCTCGGAGCACAGGGGTGGCGATACTGTGCCCTCTTGTTGATGTGATCCACGTAGTAGACCCCGAACTCGGCCGACTCCACCTTCTCCCAGCCCGGAGGGAGCCCCTCCCGCTCCAGAGGGTGGCTCCAGTGTGTAGTGTTGGTGTTGTGGTCGATGTAGTACTTCCTGCCACGGATGGTCCAGTCGACGGTCCAGCCGGGCGGAAGTGGGAGGTCCTCTCCCGTCAGATTGGAGAGGTTCCCCAGGGATTTGGCCTGTATGCGACCTATGCCTGAGGAAACAAACATTTATTTTTTAGAATCGAAGAGAAGAGAGAGAGAGAGAGAGAGAGAAGTCTGAACAAACACACGGCAGAGCAGCTGCCCGCTAACTGGGCCTCAGGGACAGGAGAACTATGTTTCAAAAATATCTGAAAAAAACAGCATGTGTGGGAAAATGACATTTACAGCGGAGGAATGTACAGTTTTCAGAAAGTTCCTTCTGATGTGGCAACTGTACATAGAGCAGGATAAGAGAGGAATGCAATGAATCACTACGTAAAGCTTGACTGATGGCGTTTTAAGCAGTGCAGTGATTGTGAACGGGGCCTAATCCCTTCCACTCTCGGAGCATCTTATTCTGACCGACGTTGTTTAATGAATGGTAGGAAATGGGAGTGTTGCTGCTTTTGGACAGGAAGGCAGAGATCCCTGCATGGACACACACACACACAAACACACACACACACACACACACACACAGGGGCTTTCACTTGAAGAGAACAAACCACTGAACTCCTCAACACCCCGAGGGAGAAAACAGCCTCGCTCAACAAAAAATAAGTTCCTGTACTTTTACTGGTGAATAACGTCAGCGAGGAATGTTGAACAAACAGCTGAGAGGACGAGTTAGACCTAGTGAGAAATGTTGAGACTGAAAATTTAAAAGAAAAACGCCTGCAGGGACTCAGAAACGACTGAAACGCTGGAGAATGTGAGAGGAATGAAGCGTCTCAGCAAAATGGCGGCTACAATCTGATAAATTCTGCAGGAGAGTGACAGCAGCAGAGCCGGAGCTCTTTGCCAGCTGCTGAGTGAAGAGACGGAATGTGAGCGCGCTCTTCAGAAATGCACTCCTCCTCCTCCTCATCATCATAATCATCATCTCTGCCCTTTTCTCCAGAAAAATGGCAGCTCGCCATACTCACTGAACGCCTGACAGGAATTTCACTGCATAAAGTCAAGAGTTGTGATGTTAAAGCCGTTTTCTAGTCTACACATTTTCCTGGGTTTGCATCTCAGATATGAAGAACGCAGCAGGAGTCAGGAGACACATTCACATCAACAAGATAATGTCCAGAAGGTTCAGACGCGTAAATCCAGCTGCTGAATTCACATGTTCTTGTTTACAGCACGATGGCCTCGGCCGTTATCACCAAAAGCTCTCGAATCTCGTTGTTGACATCTTGTTTGGTGACCTCTCTTTCTCATCCTGAAGTATCTGTATTCTCTTGAGGTTTAGTTCAGTTTTCCGTCCACTGTGTGTTAGAAACGTCATCAACACACCACCGACTCACTTCTCTGGATAGTTTCCTGTCGAACTCTCACTGGAGCTCACTCTGTAATTTTACCAGGGGGCAGGAACAGTTCTGGAAAACGTCTGGAGCAACTTACTGGGACGTTAGGGTTAGTTCAGCAGTTAGTTCAGTTCAGTAGAAGTCTGAAAGCAGATTCAGTCATTGATCACCAAACACATGAATAATAAACAAAGATCTGGAAAAGACTGTTGGTAAATGTTGTCTTTTTCTTATAACAGCAAAAAGGGATTTTTCAGAAAACAGCTCAGAAGTGCATCTGAAAAAAGATGTAAAAGTCCAAATTAGCAGATTATTGTAGAGTAAAATAATCAAAAGGAGAACAACATTATGTATAATGCAGCTCTTACCCATATTCTTACATTGATTATAAGCATGTAATATATATATATATATAAATGGAAAGCAGACTCCTGTTTCCTTTAATACCCTTACAAATGTTTACAAAAAGGAGAATCAGCTGATTGTTGGTAGATGACTCCTCCTGCTTACACCTCATTAGTCTTACGTCTGCAATGTCACTCGACAGGGAACAGCTCAGCAGACACCGATGATTCATGGAAACCAGCAGGTTGAGGCTGAGACATTGAACTGGAGGCGGTCGACAAATTACTAGTTTGCCAGCTGAGAGATTCGGCAAACAGCGAGGTGAAAAATGCAGAACCCCTAATGCGTGTTTAGCTTCGCTCCAAACAAGGCTGCACATGTGATAGTCAGACATAAAACTAAACCATATAGTCAGCAACAAAATAAAAGGTTCACGGTCATTTAAATGGGGAATGGAAAATTCCAGCGAACCCCCAAAACATTCAATCTCATGGAAATTACACACTGACGTCACACTGATGTTTACAATGCTGAACACTAGGGGGAAAAAAAAGAGTTTAATTCCTCAGGGAGACTGAGATGAAATTGCTCTTTTGAGCTGCACACTGACCACCACCAGTCTGCATTCCTTTCAGAGACGTGTGGTTCACAACCCATGCAGAAGACTTTCTCATTCCATACAAGCAATCACACAGTCAGTTTTCACTGGATCCGAGAGTTTTCTCAGTAAAAAAAGTCTGAAAAGTTCCTGGTGAGATGTGATTTCCCTTCAAATAAAACAGTTCTGGATTCTCATACCACAGAATTTGATAAAAAAAAAGCATGAGTGCATTTCAAAATATACATTTCACGACCTTTCTTACTTCCCTGTCACTGCTTATTGTTGGTTTTTCTCCAGAGAAGAACAGTAAAAAAGTGAGAAGCTTAACACAATGTTTACCTGAAGGGGGTCTGCTGGGAGCTGGGGGTGTGTGCTGTCGGGGAACTCTTTGGAAGTTGTGTTCATTGTGCTCATAGTATCTATAGTCCTCAGGAAAGCGATCTGGGATCATCATGGGCTGACGCTGCTGCTGCTGTTGGTGGTGCTGCTGCAGTTGTTGTTGTTGTTGTTGTTGTTGTTGTTGCTGTTGTTGATGCGGCTGCTGCTGCTGCTGCTGGCTGTCATAATAAGGTTCAGAGGGGTAATAGTAGCGGCCAGCGTCTCCATTCTCAGACATGGGGCTCACGTCTGTGAGGAAAGACTGTGAGGAGCCTCCGTACTCGTGGGGGAGGTCCCCCAGACTGCGAGGCAGGTACGGGGGGGCCGACATGCGGTGGCTCTCCCTGCGGGCCACCTCATGTGCAGGCCTCTGCACGGGGGGGCGGAGGAAACTCTTGTTGCGGGACACCACGGGCTCCCGGCTGGGAGGAGGGTAGGCGGAGGGCCCCATCTCTGGCAGAGGGACCTCTGTGCGTCTGGGAATAGTGGGTCCATGGCGGATGAATGAGGGCATCAGATCTGCAAACAGATAAACAAATGACCTGTCAGTATTTGTCAACACAGTGACGCAGTGGAAATGCAAATGGGCAGTGGAGGAATCTAACCAAGTACACATACTCAAGTTAGTGGTAACATATCTGTATTTTTTTAGTTTTCTACTTTTGATGTAAAGTACTTTACAGTACAGATTACAGTTCGATGCTGGCACAGCCGTCAGGGGCAATTTGTGGTTTGGTGTCTTGCCCAAGGACACTTTGGCACACAGGTGGGGGAGATCGAACCAACAACCTTCTGGTACTCGTACTATTCTTGAGTATTGACTCTATTCTACTACCTTTCAGAGAAAAACACAGTAATTCTTTTGACTTACCAGCCAACAGAGCTGCAGCTACACCCACATCAATATTTTAAATACACAGGACAGGGATGATATGGCTGAAATAGATTAAATTGAAACAACAATAGAATATTTCTACTTGTTCTGAAATGTATCAGTGACACAACAATATAATCCATTACTTCAAGGACAGAGGACTTCTGTCTGATAATACACTTTACTCTAAACTAACTTTTGAAGTACATGTTTATAATACTTCCCTCGGGTACTACTAGGTAATAAGGGTGAATATGAATACATGATATAAAGCAAATTGCTTGTGGGTTAAAATACCAGTTTAGTTAAAATAGCCCAGTTTAAACAGTTCAGCCCAGATGACAACACTCATTCAACGTCTCCTTAAACGACCAGTGTGTGCTAACTGGCGACAACCAAGACTTGTTATTATTAGTAAACAGATATAAAAAGACAGAATACATGTATCTTATATAGTTTGTAGTACTTGTACACGTAGTTTAATACTTGGTGCCGTTATCTCCCAACTTTAAGCCCTGCAAGCTGATGTCAGTGAAGCAACCAGTGGGTCGGTTAGCTTAGCAGGCAGCTAGCTAGCAGGTTAGCGACTCGTTTCGGTTTAAAAAACGGTTTAGATGTAAAACAGTTGGTTTATAAACGTGCGAATGAACATGGTGACGTCTCCAGATGTTTAACGTCGCTGTTATTTCAGCCACTTTCCGCCGCGGAGCTAACTTTCGCAGCCGGGCAGGCTAGCCGATGCTAATGTGGGAGCTAGCAGCGCTAACTTACTTCTGAGCAGCGGCGACGTCTCCTTCTTCACATACTTCCCGTGGACCTCGGCCGGTTTGGACGCTTCGTTTTTGCTTTTCTTTCTCGAGAGCATCACTCACTCGCTCGGAGGGACGTCAACAACGCGGCGCGGTGGTGTCATGGCCCGGTGCTGCGTGTCTGCGACCGTCGCGTCCGCTCGGCTCAGCCCGGAGAGTCGACATGTTTTCCAGCCTCGGTGTCAGTCAGCCGCCGCCGCTCTGTCAGGGCGGCCCCCCGCTTTACGGGACCGCGCGTTTACACCGGGCTTTACGGTAACGGGCTGGTGTCACAATAAAAGCAGCATTCCTGTAAACGTTCTGTGAATTAATGATTAATGCTCTGCAAATTGAGAAAACACATCAGATAGCAAAAAAACTAATATATATAGTTACATATACTCACAATAAGAGGCAAACATGCAGAATAATATATGATATAGTTGGTAAACGTTATACAGATAATATGCTTGCAGAAACAATTAAAATACATTTTTAGATCACAGCATTAAGAGCACAAATACAAAAATTGCAATTATTTAAATGATTAGTTCAAGAGGAAATGAAATGCAATTCAAGAGTCTTGAACTAGTTTCAGACTTTAAATAATTTCAAGTTACAGTTGTGTGACTTCTAAGTTGAAATTTATTTAAATTAATTCAGTTTCAATTATGTGTAACATTGGTTAAAAAATAGACTTAAGTTGAATCAAATTAAATCTCATTTCCATAGTATGTACGATTTTATTTTGAAAACCAGCAGTAGAGGCTAACTTATTCTCACTTTAAGTCAAAGTTTGAAATTAGTGAAATTGTTTTATATGTGTAAGAAATTCACAGAATCTTTCCAGGTAAATATCTGTTGTGTTTTTACAGGATGAAAATAAAGAAATAAAAATAAAAGAAAGTCCCATTTTCATAATTTTTACCGAAAAGCTTGTAATAAAGGCGAACTGCAAATATAGGTGCGACTGCTGCTGCTCTGCTTGAGGAAAACAAATCTTATAACAAACAATTATCTCTTAACAGCAACAGAAGCAAATAAATCAAACATGATATCAGATTAAAACAATTTACATATTTTATTTATACTAAAAGCACAAAACATGACCCTGTTCTCCACTGTAGTGCTTCCTCTGCATCACCACAAAGTCATCATCCTTCACTTTAATAATAAAAAAAACATTCATTATTGTGCAGTCGGAAAAAAATTGCATTTTCCGACAATTAACATATTGCAACAGATATAAGGTTCTATTAGACATAAATAAGGAGTTTTGACACTTGACAAAGTGAACGTAAAACTCCAGGAAGTTTGACATGTGAGCAAATACCTTGAAAAGGTCACCGAGTTACTTGCCCGTCTTGTTGTGATTCTTCAGACGTGAAGGCCTCAGACAGACAGACGTGAGGGGAACACAATCTCTTTGACAACAAAAGAACACTTGTATAAAAAGTACACTTCAGTATAACTTATCTCCTTCCGACAGAGAAGTTTAGCATCGTGGTAAAATATTTACTCACTTATTAGTAACTGCTTCTGCTTTGAAAGATCAAATCTCATGATAAATAATCATAAAATAGAACATGTGGTTCTTCACTGATCTGAAACAAATACTGCACAATTAATAGTAACATTTAAGTTAAAACAGGATAAAATACGCAAATAAAAACTTTTAAAAATCCATTTGGTTGGATCAATAAGATTCAATGCATCTCCAAGGACATGAGAAAGAAGCTGTGCGGTTAAAGGTCGACTTCGGAGTGCTGCCCATGTCCTGAGCAGGTGTTTTTCTAGGAGTTGCATCATGAACACTTGTAGTGGTACGGTAGAGGAGGAAGCAGCGACGGGTTCAGCTCTCGTACGATCTTGTTCAGGCTGGAGATCTTCTCCTCCAGCAGGTAGTTCTTCTTCTCAGCGATCTTGTGCCGCTGCTCTGTGATCTCCAGAGCCTTCAGCAGCTGATCGTTCTGCTCGTACAGGTCCTGGATCAGCACGTCCGCTTTGCCGTTCTTGTTGAGCTGGAAGAATTAGACGACAAAGGGGTTCGATGATTCCAATATTATAATACAAAATGTTTATTTCATGACTGATACAACGTATTTGCAATATCAGTCAAAAATTAACACAATATGATTGTTTAGCCTTTATCAGTGGACTGAAAATCATCACATAAGAGGCAAATTAAATGTCTGTCATGTTGCCTCTTCATTCAAGTGGTTTTATCAAGAGATATAATGATGGTATTTATCGGCCCATATACGATTATCAAAGTATAGTTTATATAAAATACTGATTCAGCAGAAAATGACTCCATATTGTCCCCCCCCACACACACTTCTGAATATCTAAATAAACTCCTATGTGGCCATTTATACAAAAAACGCATACTTCTATAACCAGAGCACTTTTATAAATCAAAACAGATGATCGTTTTATTTTAGTTAATTTTAGGGAAAACGCAGAGTTGTGTATATATATATATATATATTCAATTGAACTAAACTAGAGACCTTTTATTATAATTAATTTCTTTTTTGCTGTGGATTTTTGTGTGTGAAGCACTTTGTAACCTTGTGTATTGTTATACAAATAAAGTTATTATTATTATATAACTGACCTGTTCCCTCAGTTGAGAAACCTTCTCCTTGAGCAGCAGCTTCACGTTGTGCAGCGACAGTTCAACTTCTCTCATCCTCTCCTCCATGTTCTTCATCTTCCTCCCCCTGTCGTCCTGGTGATGAGACGGAGAATATCATCAAACTGCTGCAAATGCGATAAAATTATAATATATTTTGAATCTTCTTTACTTTGAGTCGGTGTAAATTGAAATATTCTTCGGTCAGAAACAACATAAGACCAAATTGTTGTGAACTAAATGCTTTATTTTGTCTTTAATCCTGCATTTAGTGAGTTCTAGCACATTTCTAAAAAGGAGATAATACACTAGAAAAATAAATAAAATATAAATAGGTATAAAATGTATTCCAGATACCTACAAAAAATAATTTAATGCATAAATAAAATAAACGCTTACACGATTCTACTAAATAAATAACAAAATAAATCACATATAATTCAGGTGAATCTATACATGGTGCAAAAAAAATTAAATAAAATAGATTCACAAACCAAAACATAGATATGACAATAATAGATACACATTGTACTCTTGACACACTACTGGGGGAAAACAATGATTTGGCTCACGTGGAATTTCTAATAATAAAAACCTGATAAACATTCAGAGTTTAACAGTCATGTGATGAGTTTGATCGTTCCACGTTTAAGAAAATAAATAAACAAAACACAACCCTGGAACTTGTGATTTACTTTGGTCGTGCAGCAGCAACACAAACGGCAACACACAGACCCAGACGACAAAACAACAAAATCAACAGGTAGCCTGAGGAAACATTCGACTGTGTGTGGTGTCAGAGAAGAAATACACACATAAACAAAACAGACACAAACAGGGAGAAGCTGGTACCTTCATTAAGAAACCTGTAGAAACCCTGACTGGACACAGACTGTCTGTCGCACACTGAAACTGCTTGATTGTTAGAAAAGGCTCAGAAGACTGTCAGGCACTAACCTCGCCTCAACACTAACACGCCTCGATGATCACAAGGCAAAGTGTGGAACCAGATTCAACCTCGGAGGATATTTGATATATAAATAAACCCTGTCTCAGTCACAACAAGTGCAAAACCCAACATTCCCAGAAAATGTACCCTGTGTTTAAAGGACTCCCTGTAATCGAGAATTAAAAAAATACATGCAGATGTTACATTTTCAACGGCATGTCTTACAAACATGACTTTTTCAATGGTAACGCCATTATCTTAATGGAAATCCCATGGGTTTTTCCTGTGTTTTCCTGCCACCTGGCAGCAGAGAAATACAATTACACATTCAGGCCCTTTTCAAATCAGGCACATTTGCTCACAGTCTCCTATAAGGATGCAGAGAGGGCTGACGCTTTGTGCTCCGGTCGGATATTAGTGCTCCGAGCAGAGCAGAGCAGAAAGCAGGGGAGAGCAGTCTCCGAGGCAAGAGAGGATTAAGCAGGGAAAGACGCCGGGGTTACAATCCACCGATCCGCCGGTAGCTGTCTGCGTGAGCCGCCCGCTGCTCCGGCACCGGCCCCTGGAGAGAGAAGGTAGGTTCACTTCACCGGAGCTCAGACCACTCCTCTAAAAACCAACACAGGGGCCATAGGCCACAGGCTAAAGGGGCGAGGACACACAAAAGGAGTGTGGTCAATACTAAATGAGATTAAGAAATATGAAATAATGACGATAATGATAATAATGACATAAAACAATGAAAGGATCTAATCAAATCTTTGTAACCAAGAATTGTTAAGTGTCTTCAGACATTTATAACGTGACCGTTTGTTCACGGTTATGAGTTGTAGTCATTAGTTCTGTCCATACTGGATATAAAGAGATTTTACGACGCATCTTCTAAGTGCATCGTTTCTTAGCTGAAGGACAAAAACACAATCGTAAACAAAGAAGAAACATCCTTCTAAGTTTATGATAACAAGATATCATACTGTGAGATCAAAATGACACAACAAGATGTCAGCTGCTGTTAAAATACACAATGTGATAACTCAGTAAACCTGGATGAGCTACATCTCCCTGATGGAAAGAGACAGACGTTTGTGCAAATGGTGACAAATGGAAAACCAGTGAGCAGGACCACACCCAGACGATGATCACACACCACTTCAGTCCCCAGT
The DNA here is from genome assembly GCA_038501795.1 of Pseudopleuronectes americanus. Classification (NCBI taxonomy): domain Eukaryota; kingdom Metazoa; phylum Chordata; class Actinopteri; order Pleuronectiformes; family Pleuronectidae; genus Pseudopleuronectes; species Pseudopleuronectes americanus. Next base: position 19,222,930 of record CM076726.1, on the reverse strand, counting down.
CGGTAAACTAAATACAGGTGGTGAGATCAGGAACACGACAGCGACAACAACACACAGGCACTACAGGCTAAATACCAAACCCAAAAAGTAAACGCTACACACACAAACATACACACACACGACACAAGATGAAGACAAACAGGTGCGGAGGTGGATGTGACACAATCACCAAACACAAGGAGCACAGCAGAACCAGCAGGAAAACAAGGGAATGGAAAATAAAAATATCACACTCAGCTCAGGTTTTGTGAAAAAGTATTCAAAATTAAATATTATTTGTTATAGATTTTAATTCCTTCATGGATTTTTTGTGAAAATTTGCTTTTCTTTGCATTTTCAGCCACAAATTAAATAAAACGTAAATTTTTCAAAACCTGAATTGAGTGATTTTGTTTTTGTGTGGACCCATTTTCTAAACCAGTGACAGAACTACATCTGGTGTATTTACATTTAACTCCCATTATATCCTGAAAAACATCTACAACATGAGATGCAAGTCCCTCTCAGGGATTATAAGAAAAAGACATTGGAAGAAAAATGGCAGGAGATGAACATGAAACCAAAACCATGCAGCGATGCAATGGAACCAAATCTTGAGGGGCTAAAATATCAATTACACACCAGGAAGAGTCAAAGTCTCACAGCACACCACACACTGGTTGGTTATAATGCAACAACCCTCATCTCCCTATGCAGCGGGTTTTCATGCTTATCGGTTAAATGTCAAATTAGTTCAAATATATCTGAGTATATTTGCTCAGCTGTGGAGTCAGTGAAGGTTCAGGCGGTTCAGTACCTGCATGTTGTCCGGCTCGTCACCTCGGTGTTGTCCTCGGGGAATCCGGTGAGGGGACGGAGGCAGGAGTCCGACCAGGTGAGCCTGGAAGCTCTGGACACAGGAAAAGACAACGAGGAGAGAATTACAGCCGAGACAGATGAAGGGACAATTACAAACTCCCCAGTATCAGATGAATGGTTACTTCATAGAGTAAGAGGGGAAACGTGGGTATCCCAATGTACCTCGAGCAGCTGTGTGGACAGTCGAGCCATTTGGGTCTTGAGCGCCTCGTTCTCCTGCTGAAGACTCTCCAGCTCCGCGTGTGCTCGTCCAGCTTCACAGCCCTGAAACCAATGTGCGTACAGGAATTACAATTTTAAGGAGGATTCCACATGTTGAAAAAAAAACAACAAAGGTTTACAACATGCTTTTTACCTTGGTCTGTTCCTTCTGGGCCTCGAGCGCCTGCTTCAGAGCAGTGTTCTCCTGTTCCAGAGCCTTCACCAGCGACGACTGACTGGGATGTCTGTGCTGCTTCATGGACAAGATGGTGGCATCGAGCTGACGGACCTGGAGCAGAGAATAAAAGGGTTTCAGTTTAGGGACGGGGACAGTTACAGGAGCCAGCCTGTCGGTATTTAAAGTAACCGTCAGTTGCTCGGCTCACCTTCTCTCTGGACTGAACCATGTCTCCTTTAATGTTCCGAACTTCTGCCTGGAGCCGCTCGTTCTCCTGCCTCAGCAGCTGCTGCTCCTGTTCCATCAGCCGGGACATCTCGTCCCTGTACAGCTTCCTGCTCGGACTCTGCAGACCACCGGAGTGCAAGGCCATTTCTAAAACATGGTTCTGTGAAGAAACAAAAGGCAGGAGGTCAACTCCTCTGAACACGGATTAAAATGGATCCAGATAAATGGGCAGATCTAGGATTTTCTTTTCAGTGTCTTTGACAAGATATTCAGCTATCGTTTCACATAGTTACAGATCTCTAAATATGGATAAGATATCTGCATCGATATAAGAGATGAAAAACATCATTACTTTATCGTTGGAGTTCTGAAGCCGCTTGTGCAGGACGGTGACTTCACGTTTCAGGGAGTCTCTCTCCTTCTGCAGAACACGGACGTCGGCCTTGAGACGAGAACTTTGATGGTTCACAGCCTGACAAGTTTCATCCACTGTCTTCACCTGGAGAGGAAAGAAAAGAAAATAACACATTTTAACAAAAGTTCTGCACTGAAATAAATGGTCCAACATAAAGATGAATGTGTGGTTGCAGGAGGCTCTCACCCTCTCTTGAGCTTTGGCGAGCTGGTTGCGGAGGCCCTGAGTCTCCATGTCCACACTCCTCCGCTCCTCCAGCACATGGCTCAGCTTATTCTCCAAAGAGTCCAACTTGACTGCCTGGAAACAAGAAGACGAGTGCAACTTTAATAAAAAAAAACTATACTCTGTAAACTTTACTGCTGAAGCTGGATCACAACAATACATCTCAGGTGCCTGAAGGCCACAAAGTACTCATCTTCACTTGCGTTCACTGGGAAAATCAAATGAATTAGGTGCTTGTCACACTCTCTTTCTCTTTGTGTCTGTGCTTTGATCAGGTTGATGTGACGTGTCCACGGCCTCGTTCTCACCTTCTCTCTGAGGTCATACAGCTGCTGGGACAGCTGGGTGTTCCTGTCCTCCAGCTGTGCAGTGTCCTCCAGAGCTTTGGTCAGCTCTGCCTCCAGTGAAGACACACACGCTGCCAGCTAACACAAACAGCCACCGATTAACTACCCACTACGACAACCACGAAACCACCACGACCATTCCTTTTTATAAAACGTAGGTTACCTTGTTTTTATCTTCAGCGGGGAGCGCCTCCCTCCTCTTCTTTTCCTTCATCAGCTCTGCCAGCTGCTGTCGGAGATTCTCCTTATCAGCCATGTTTTGGAAATGTCTCTCGGACAGGATCCCGTTCTCACCCTCGAGTTGTTGGCCTTGCAAACGCAGCTCCGCAATCTGCAGGAGGAAAAATAAATGGACATCTCATGACATCATTCTGAATGAAGACAGACATCCAGCAAAAAACACAAGTTGCATGTAAAGTACCTGGTGCTGGAAATGTTCTGCTGCCTTATGAGCTACGCCCTTCTCATTCCTCAAGTGTTCCAAAGTTCGCCTGAAATCAAATTAATAGGAATGAAAAACAATATCATTTTACACAACTCAATAAAAATCCACTGACGAGAGGAATTGAAAATAATATTTGTCATTTCTTACGTCAACTCCCCCTGCGCCTCCTTCAGGTCCTGCTCCTTCAAAGCAGCGATCCTCTGCCTCAGCAGAAGGTTTTCTTCAGCCAGACGACAGGCCTCAGATCTGCAGACAGAAAACAAACCGTTAGACAAAATCAGACAAATGGATTCTAACAAGCTACATTCAAAACATGACCAACAGAGTCTCCAAGATTCGTTTCACTACATGTTGATTAAAAGCAGCTTATTCTACCAAATACACACATTGAACTTGCGGTTTCTTCTTTTCTTTGCATCACACAGAGGTTGAAGAACATTGGGACACTAATCACAGGCAGGAGAAACACTGTGTGTGTGTGTGTGTTTGGGAACAAAAAAGGAGGAGCGCTCCTCACATCACCACCAGGGACGGGACCAGGAAAAAGCCACAGGACACACGGGAGGACGGGATCCTAGTAGTTCTGCACGTTACCTATGGGCCCGCGTTGTTTCATCTAATGTCTGCGACTTGTCCTGGAGCTCTGTGACGGCCCTGCGGAGTTTGGAGTTCTGCTTCTCAAACTCCTCACAGCTGTTCTCCAGGTCACTCACCGCCTGAACCTTGACCTCCGGCGAATCCTCTCCCGTGGGGCTCTGCGAGGGCCCGGCATCTGGATGCATGGCTGACAGAGTCTCATACTGCTGCTCCAGGTCGCCGAACAACCCTGACAGCCGGGCGTTCTCCTCCCTCATCCTGCTGATCTCATCCACTAGTGAAAGCTGCTCATCTTGAAAATCGTGGAAAATGTTCATCCTGGTCTCGAGGCTCCAAACGCTCTTTTCGAGTTCACAGTTTTGCTCTTTCAGTTTGGCATTTTCACACATGCAGTCCTCATATCGAATCTGGAGATCTGTCATTTTCAAGGCCTTTATCTCGAGCCCTTTGACGTGCTCCATCAGCAGAACCATTTTCACTTTGAGGCTGTAGTTTTCCTCCAGAACCTGGTGGCCCGTTCTGATCTTCTCGGTGTTATGAGCCAGGAGACTCTCGAGTATTTCAGTCTTCTGTTGGAGCAGAGAAATCTTCTCATGCAGGAGAATGTTCTCAGCTGTGGCCGTGTCGTACAAACCCTGGAGTTTAGGGTGAGAGGAGTCCTGGTTCTCACAGTCACCATCTTTCTCCAGATGCTGCAGACAATCATGTGAGCAGTCAGAGCGCTCATCCTTTCTTTTAGTGGTTAAATGTTCCGAGTCCGAATCTAAACCCAATTCAGCTTCCTGTTTATAACGGTGAGAGTTATTTGGTAAAACATTAACCTCAGCATCCTCCAGAGACAGTTCACCAGGGTCACCTGTCTCCCCCAGCACCGGCGGTTCAGCCACAGTCTCGTGACAGGGCTCATCTTCGTGGGAAAAGCTTCCAGAATCGTCTTGAGGTTTGGACTCATCCTCACATGATGCACGAGCTGTTTCTTTCTCACCGTCTTCATCGGAGTCCCCGTCTTCAAACACCTCAAGCGATGAGGCCGCTTCACACTGCATCTCTACGGACACAGATTCTTTTTTGTTTTCAAAACTCCTATGATTGGAGTTAGTTCCTTCTTCACTGCAAAGTCCAGTTTCTGTGGAACAACAGCTAACATGAGCGTCGTCTTCTGCTTCGTCTGGGTGCAAATCTCCAGTTTGACGATCAGAAACAACTTGATCTTCACTTTCTTCACCGATACTCTCAGTAGGAGCCTTTTGATTCTCTTCCTCTGGGTCCTCAGAGTCACCATCGGTAGCAGGGACCTCATTATCATATTCCTGACAAACATTTAGGATATTGTCAGGGCCTCTGTGCTCAGAATCAAGTGCATCCATTACAGTCTCATCCAGAAAAGGTGATGAACAAACTAGTTCTTTATTAGAGGACTCAACAAAATCCTTGATCTGGTTTTCAGGTGCTGGACAAGTTTTCTGTTCTTCACCAGAAAAATAAATACTTTCTCTAATGTTTTCATTTTCCTCTGTAAATGTGACTAAATCATTTAATCCCCTCATTTCTGTTTTCTCATCCTTTGCCATCGAGGTTGAAACCCGATCGAGTTCCTCCTCTAGCTCTTGAATTCTTCTCGTAAACATCTCTCTCTCTGCTATGAGATCGTCTTTGTCATTCTCAACTCTATCTTTTAACTTCTCCTCGAGAGCAGATGCATGTTCCTGAAGCTCCTTCCTTTCAAGTTCGAAGTCCTCCGCCGCCTGTTGAAGCAGCTGCTCCAGCTCCTCGATCTTCATCCTCAAATCGTCTCGCTCCGTCAACAGTCCAATCCGCTCTGTTATCTGAGCCTCGGAAATCCCCAGCATCTCGTTGTATCTGGCCTCAAGTTCTAACTGGTTGCTCAGATGCTCCGTCCTCTCCTGTTTGAAATCCTCCACCGTTTGATTCAGCAGGAGCTCGGCCTGCAGAGCTTTGGACTCGGACTGAGCAAGAAGCTCGTCCTTGACTCCCAGACTTTCCTGGAGACGGTTATGGAGGTCGTTCAGTTGCCGGCTGAGCTCTATCTCCTTTGTCTGGGCCAAACAAACAAAGTCGTCCAGTTCATTCTGCAGTTGCCGGTTTCCAACGATCAGTTTGTCCAGTTCTTCCTCGTGGAGACTTTGGAGCTCACGTCGTTCTTCAGTCCACTCTCGATTCAGGCTCTCTCTCTCCTGCTCCATTTCCTCCTCCATCAGTCGCCTGTGCTCCTCAGCATTTTCCAAAGCCTCTTGCATCTGTGCCTCCCAGTGTCGCCTCTGCTCCTCGTGGCTTTCACAGAGCGCCCTCAGCTCACGTTGGTAGTGCTGATCGAGCTTCAACACGTCGGCCTGAAAACGCTCTGCGACCAATTCTTGATCAGCCGAGAAACGCTCTTCCACTTCTTTGATTCTTTGGGTGAAGCTGATCTGGATTTGCCTCCTGCACGTGGTTATTCAATGAATGTTACGGCAACAGGATTAAACTCTTATTTGAATAATGTCAACAATTCTGGACAAACACATTTTTCTATTTTAGCTTACAAAATGCACTTCTTTCTTGCTTAGAGTTAAAGGAGATAAAGGAATACCACTCCCACATCTTTACAGTAAACAGACCAAGAAGATATTTGTATAAACACTGGAACAACAAGTTGAGCAGCACCTTTAAAACTTAAAGGTCAAAGGAAACGTTGCGACATAGCACAGAACCAAATGGACAAATTCAAATTTGTAATTCATGAAGAAAGCGCGATAAATCAGAAATGTTCCTGTAAACGATGTACACTTCAAAAAAGTTACCATGAGATGAATAAAATAAACCGAAGCCTCACCTCTCCTGAGCCATGTCATCCCGCAGCTTGTCCAACATGCTGCTGAGTAGGTTCCTCTCCTCGCTGTGCTTTGCAGTCCGCTCCTTCATGGCCTCTCGGTGGCTCTCCTCCAGAAGAGCCCTCTCCTCCGCCATCGACTTTTCTAGTCTCTTCTCCACGTCCTCCCTCTCCGTCTCGAGCTTCTCCTTCTCCTCGTTCAACCTGTCCTCGAACATCCCTTCATAATCCTCCTCCAGCTGCAGCCTCTCCCTCTCCCACTCCTCCTTTAGCCTTTTCTCCTTCTGCTCAAACTGCTCTTGTAACTGCGATCGCTCCTCAAGGACTCTTTGGAGCAGCGTGTCTCTGTGGTGCTCCTCAAGCCGAGCTCGCTCCGTCTCCCACTGCTCTCTGAGCTTGCCGTCCTTCTCTTTGTGTTCCTTGACGAGTCTCAGCATCTCCTCCTCCAGCAGCACCTGCAGAGACTCATTGTTCTGCTCATCCAGCTGAGCTCTCTCCTTCTCCCACTGCTGCGTGAGTCTCTGCACAAACGCCTCCTGCTGCTCCTCAAACCTCAACCTCACCTCCTCTAGTTTCTCCCTCAGTTCAACCTCATGTCTCAGCTGCAACTGTTCCTTCTGGGTTTCACACTCATCCAACAACCTCTTCTCCAACTCAGCCCTCTGTTCCTGCACGTTCTTCATCTCCTCTCCCAGTCGGGTTTCAGAAAGTTCCACATGCTCTTCCTCGAGTTTCTTCATCTCCGCAGCGTGTTGTTTTCTCAGAACCTCGATCTCAGAGTGATGGACTTTCATCTGCCTCGGACTGTTCAGCTTCAAGGTTCTTCAGCTGCTCCTCCAGGTCAGCGGTGTAAGTGTGGGCCTCCAGCAGCTGTTGCCTGAGGTTTCCCACTTCCTCCTCTCGCAGCTTTTCCAGCTCTTCCCTCTCCTGGGCCGGCCTCCGCTCCAGGCGGCGTCGCTCCAGCTCCACTTGCTCGAGCTGGCTCTGGAGCTCTCTGTGCGTGGATCTGAGCGCTGGTCAGCTCTTCCCTCAATGACTGGACCTCCTGCTGGTACTGGAGAGCGGCGAGGGAGTTCTGGTCCTGCTGAGTCGCCCTCTGCTGGTCGACCATCGTATCAAAATCATTGATCTGGAGAAATAACAAATGGAGATGAATTAAGGGAGTAGTTTAAGATTTTGGGAATTGAATTTCACACTACTTATATTGCATCAGTGTCTCTACTTGATATCTTCTAAATGTACCTTGGTTTCCAATTGGTTTCGCAGTTCCTCTATTTCCTGAAGGTGCTGCTCCTTCAGCTGCTCCATCATCATCTCTGCCTCCAGACTCATGCTGAACGGCTGAACGTCCTCGGAACCGAGGCCTGGAAAAAGAAAAATCAAATCAGAAGTTTGTCGCTGTGACTTGTTTCAGTGCAAAACCTCAATGTTTGTGCATTGACATCATTTCTCAAGGGATTAATTTGAAGTAAACGTAGTGTAACTGAACCTGGATCAGACTCCATGCCGGGACTTTTACTCTCCAGCTCTTCAGAAAGCGGTTTGTTGCAGGTCTGATGAACTCGACCAAGACTGTGGAACTCGTGCAACTCGGACTGGAGCTCGTCGATTCGATCCTGCAGCTCCTAGAACAAAAAGAAACATGTTTGAATTATTTAACGACTAAAATAAGTTATTCTAACACTAATATCACCGTCACCACATGTTACTGTATTCACAAACAAGAAGAAAAGGTTACCCTGCACTGGGCTTCATGGCCACTGCTGAGATTTCTAATACGTTCCTCTTGGAGGAAGAATTCTGCACTGCCAGGGATCCAAGTCTCCAAACTACAGAAAATAAGAACAGACATCATACAATTAGAAACAGCAAAAGAGAAATAAAGAGCTTTGATAAAATGGGACAGAAACAGAGGTAGGCATCGTCTACAAAAATCATTCAAAAGAAAGGTCTTTCATTTGTACCTTTGTCTTTTCTTTCATTACGTTCTCCAAACTTGTCTGAAGCTTTGAAATGTGACTTTGAGTCTCTACTAGTTTGTCTGTGCTGTCCAGCAGCTCCATCTCAAGACGTCGGTTTTCCTGAAAGACACAGATAACAACATGACATTGGTTAGTTTGCGCAAATCAATTAGTAAAGACTTAAGAGTAATTATGTAGACTCACATTACATATAGAAATCACTAAAGATCCCTGTGGTACCTTCACAGAAATGGAGAGGTGGTCTCGGAGAAAAGATTCATCCTCCCTGATCTTCTGGATCTCAGCCTCCAGTTCCTCACGCTGCAGGCCGGCCTGCTGCTGGATCTGGTCCATCTCCTGCATCAGCTCCGATCGCACTGCTGCCAGCTTCTCTTTCTGCTCCTGCTCAAGCTTCCTGCAAACACGGAGCCACAGAAAGAATCCACAATGGCTCAATATTCAAACATACAATGGTCAACATAGAGAAAACTTTATTCAGACATTCTGTATATGTTAACATGGCCTCTGGTTGAAATAACACGAGTTTATAAGACCAGGATAAGATATTATATTTACCTGAGCTTGAGGGTATTCGTGTGCTCAATCGCAGAGTGATGCTCGTCCACCTCAGTGGCGAGCTGAGTTTTCAGCTTTTCTGCCTTTTCCAGGTCGGATCGGATTTTCTCTTTCTCCCTCAGTTCCCTGTCTACACGCTCTCTGATAGGAGAAAAACAACGGGGACAACAATAAATGTACAAACCAGAGGTACACAACATGAAAGTTCTACAACCCCACAAATCACCTTGGAGATTTCATTTATCTTGTTAATCAGCTAGATTTATAATTATTCAAACATAAACAGAGCTGCTTTACACTGATGACTCGTACTCACAGGAGATGTCTGATCTCAGCTCTGAAACTCGCCAGAGCCGCTTGGTGGATCCCGTTCTTAGTGACGAGCAGCTCGTTTTCAAGAGCCATGGTGAGATCTCCAAGACTCAGTTTGCCATCTAGGTCGAAATTCAAAGCCTGGAAAAAGAAAAACATTGTAAATAACTTTCTTTAAAACTGCAAAAACACTATCACCTGTTTTTTCTGACATGTTCAAGATAATTATTGTCCCCAGCCCTAACTAGAAGAGTAGATGTAGTGCTCTACCTGCAGGATCTCAGTGCTGTTTTCAATGCCTTCGTCTATCCAGGCATCCAGAATGTATTCAGCTGGAGAGAAGCCGGTTCCGTCATCAAGGGTGGAGAAGAGTCGCATGCCGATGGTGCTGGTCAACACAGAGGAGGCGGCAATCCTACGGCCTCCTTCATCAAACGGCTGGGTGGGGAAAGACTGTCAATCTCCAAAAAATGTCACTTAATCTTCAATTACTGAGAAACTTATTTTGTGCACCATCAATTTCCCTTTACGTAACTTTTTCAGTTCATGGCAATTTGTGTAAAAACTCTTTTCATAAAGCTTCAACAAACAGAATTAATAATTAAGTGGAATTGTGCTCACAGTAACCAGGTAGAACTGCGGGGAGGGGGGGCATACCTGAGTAGAGTGATGTCTCTTCAGCTGTCTGTAGGGCGTGGAGGCGGAGGGTGTGGGGGGTTTGTTGTGGTTTACAACCCTGGATACGAGCTCCTGAACGTTCATAACTCCTCCTCCAGTTAGACTCTGGAGGAAATCCTCATTTATCTGGAAGGGAACAGTAGGTTTTCATTACAGCAAAGAGAGAGAGAGAGAGAGAGAGAGAGAGAGAACAGTGTAATCAAAGGAAAAACAAGTAAACAAGGCAACGTGAGTGTATGTAAAATAAATACATTTAAATCTCTTTTGTGACAGATTGCATTATAATACATTTGCAGTGTAAAGTTATAATAACCCACATCAATTACAAATCATTTTAATTGAGTATTACTGAGATTGACTTCTGCCCTGAGAGAGAAATGGCTTCACCACTGAGTCTCGAACTAACCTCCAGGCCCAGATGTTCACAGACAGCGAGCAGCTCTGTGGGAGTCGACACATCTGTCCCAAGGTACGTTCAGCTCCTCACAGGCTTCACGCAGCCTCTCCTCCAAGCAGCTCGGCAGAGGAACGACAGATCCCCGAGGCGTGCTCGGCTCATCGGGGTTCCAGAGGTGCAGCTGGCCTGGACGCAAGAAAACAGACGGTGACTGTTTACTGACAGTACGAAGCAAATTAAAAAAATATATGTAAATACTGCTTCTTCGACGTACCTTCGGCCTCATACTCCTCCGTGTTTGATTCGTGGGCATTCCAGCGCTGTAAGAGACAAAAGGGTAATTTAATAAAGAAATTGCCAGATCAATCTCCTGGGACAATCTGCATTTTAAGTTTATAAATGAGGCCAGGTCAAATCAGGGTCCAATGTGGGGGGGGCCTGGAGTGTGTCACACAACAACACAGGAGCTTTTGTGATGGCATGAATCACAGAAAGATTTAAAGATATTAAAATTGAAACTTCTTTTAACCGAAAGTCTTTGCACAATATCTCCAAAAACAAGAAATATGAAGGGAGGGTTTTTTTTCCCTGGGTGTGACCCCTTGCTCTCCAGCCCAGTCCCCGGCGTGGCCGTCTATTGTTTGGCAAGTGAACGGTGACGGAATGAAGAACAGATGGGATTCTGCAAGTGGCGTTTTGATACATGGTGTATAGGCATCCGGGAGGGTGGGGGTGGTGGGGCTCATTGTTTCTCTTTCACTCCTCCTCCTCCTCCTCCTCCTCCTCCCAGAGCGCCGGGCCTGTCGCTCTGTGGCAGAGCCCCCCCCCCGACCCAGCCCCATCTGCCGGCCCCCGGGCTGGACATGGTAGCATTGTCACAACCTAGATTAGTCAACACCAGGACACGCTTCACTTCAGGGTCTCAGATTGTGTTTGTCTTGGTGCTGGCCGGCCGGCCTCTGGGGCGGAGTCAAAGACAACACGCGGAATATTAACACATCCATCCACACACTAACACACACACACACATACACAAACTGAACTGGCCGTCATTGTGGTGTTTTGTTGACCAGTCGTTTCTTTGTCGAGATTTATTCTGGTTCCTTCAGGAGATCCATGCTTCAACATTAGTATGAAAATGGCTCAGTTGTCTTAAACCTAACACTAAAGCCGTAGAGGTCAGTAATTCTTAAATAAAAGTTTTTTTATTATTTAATAACTTATTAATCTGTTGATTACTGTTTCTTATAATGAGTCTGTAAAATGTTGAAGGCCAAGATGATGCATCCAACTAAAGTTAAAAAAGGAAATATTCCATATTTCAGAAGATGGAAGTAAAAAAATGCTGACACCTTCTCTTACTACTTACATAAGCTACAGATAAATAAAATAAATATAGTATAAATAAATATCAACTTCATTTTCAGGGCCAAACGTGAATTCTTGCAGGACATTTCCAACAGCAGGTCATTGATGCTCAGACAAAGTGTGAGCAGAGGCTTCCTCACAGATGTCAAACAACTCAGCAGTGAGAGCTGGATTAAAATAATCCAGAAGATCAGGCAGAGGAGCCACGCAGAGAGTTGAGCTGTTCACGGCCACACAGACAAACTAATGCTGTGTGCAACTGTCCCACCAGAGCAGACTTAGGGACACATTTAATGTTAATTTTAAATAAAAGGAGGACAGATGACGGCAGCCACTGGGAATATTAACTATAAACACAACCCGTCTCCCTCTTTATCAGCTGAACACTCTGATCTGCTTGGACATGATGGGCAGTGGTTTCTTGGATCTCTGTGGTGTTGCCTTGTCAACCAGCAGATACACACGGTCACACTTGTCGACTCCCATAGAAACGCTTTGTGAAACATTAAACCAACAAAACGGCACGATGCTACACAAACATTGCGGCTGCGTCTTGTTGACCTAAGGCTTATCGAGCAGTAATTATCCTCACACTGTGTTATTTACAGCCAAGAACAATTTGATGCAATGACCAGAGCTCTGTGGATCCTGCGTTGGAGCGTCTACGTTACATTTCAGGCTCTACCCTGCATACCTCTAAGCTGATTAGCTAAGAATAACGCGTCGCCACCAGGTCTTTGGCTGCAGAGAGACACAGAACATCCAAGGACGGAAGGCCGATAAGGATCCCAGCGTCTGGAGGTTCAGAACAGGAGCCCGGAAAAAAGTCTTAGACCTTTACCTCACGTTTCCTCGGAACGGCTGAGTCATAGTTGTCCTCCAGATCCTCTCCCTGCGCCGGGTTCACGTTGGTAACTTCAGAGAAGTCGGGTATAGGCTCAGCTAAGTCGGGCGTGGAGCGGCGGCCGTACCGTTTGCTGCCCTTCACAAACTTTGGTTGGATCTCTGGAGACTCTGAGGGGACAGAGTGAGAATAAATTTAATATTAGAACGTTTAAAAACAGACTGCATGGTTAAACACGGATTCTGCAGTTAAATTCAATCTAACATTACAATCTTTGAATATCTCAGCATGTACATAGCATTTCACAGTCATAAGTACAAGGACGTGGAGACAATATGACCTAGGACTATGTATTATCCATTACGTCCCTGCACTCCCAGTATTATAGAGGATAATTTCTCATTATGCAATAATTTAATTTAAATTTATCTGGATTCTGAAAAAGAAACAGAAGATAAACGTCTGGATTAAACAATGAAAAATGACTATTTAAGTAAATGCATGCTTTGTTTTGGCTAAAATTGACAGGATGAGCTTATTATGAATATGAGCAGTGTAACAGTGTTTGCTAAAGGTCTGATGGTGCTGAGATTTCCAAAATTAAAACTTAAAAATGTTTAAAAAACCTTCGAAGGCATTTAATAGAAAGTGCTTTTCAAAACCTACAGATTTCCTGTTACATACAGGGAGTATTATCAGCTGTTGCCTCCAGCAGCTACTTCTCCAAAAGAAGTTACTTCTCTAAAAGTGGTAACCAAAAAAGTCTCTTGAACAAACATCATTGGATTTGTTTCAGTGAAACAGAAACTACAAGTCGACTTCAGAACAGGCCGTGCCAATGGTGCAACCATGACGGTGCAAACAGTTCATCTGACGGCTAATTGGTTTGGGCCGACCCATTTGGCTCAGTGCCTCTGTATGTTGGTTTACAGCTGAATCAGCATTAGTGCCGTTCTACTTATTCAACCAACACAGTCTCTTTCTCCGCTTTGATGATTTGGTGAATGGAAGAGGTTTCTTTAAAGTTCAATTTTAAACTGATGCCGATATAAAAAAAAAGTTCTGTGAGCTCAATCGGACTCTGCCGGTGTTTTGTCTCCCTGAACTTTTGAATCCCAACTTTACCTGGTTTGTGGAAAGTTTCCTCTTCTGCTTGAGGCGGCTCGATGGACGAGGACAAAACCAGAATCAGTGCGTTCTTGAATTGGTCAAAGTCAACCTGCAACAAGAAAGAGATAATGCATTGAAGTAAAGTTCAAACTAAATGTGAAACTTCTTTGTTTAAAATGCAAACAATGCCGAGGATGTGAAGCCAAGTAAAAATGTTCATGAAATTCCTCTGACTGGGTGTAATTCCCTGTGAGGGACGAAGGCCGGGTGTCCCTGGGTGTCCCTGGGTGTCCCTGGGTGTCCCTGAGTGTCCCTGAGTGTCCCTGGGTGTCCCTGGATGTCCCTGGGTGTCCCTGGGTGTCCCTGAGTGGAGGAGGGACGTCACACTTCAAGAATCAACAGCTGCTAACCCTGAGTATGGAGATTTTCTTTGTGGCTGGCGGCTAGGGGGGGGGTTCTTCTTTTTGACCTTATTGTTGGATGGTAGGTAATCAGTCTGCAGCCCCTCCCCCCCGCTAACATACACCCCGCCCACACACGGTCCGCACTTTCCATACAATAGGCAATCCGTCTGTGCACACGTGTGTAGACAAACACAACTTGATGCAGACGTGTGGGGGTGAATAGTTTCTAAGTTCTCATCCAGCTACGGATGATACAAATCTATGTGCTGGAGATTTGCTGAATATAAGTTCATTCATACACATCTGACCAGTGTCTTCCCCCCCCCCATCTCATACATTTCCACATGGAGCACCCTCAAACAGAGGAGGGTGATTATCTGGCTCTGTTGTCCTGACACCTGGGATGATGGGTGCACATGTTCTCCCCAACAAAGCACCAAAAAAAAATAGCCTGGAGACACAATGACCTGAATTCTGGAGTGGCTCAGCGCAGGCGTCTGCCAAACTGAAAGGACAGAGGACCCTTCACACACAGGGAAGCCAGGAGGGCACCGCTCACATGTACATCCGAGGAGGAACAAGAATTCTCTTGTAAAAAAAACTGCAATGCCGAGAAAATCACCCCCCAACGGATCCCCACCACAACACGCAAGGCAGCACAAAGACGTGCAGTGACCGCTCGTTTCCACGGTTCATCACAGTGACTTCTTTCAGGGCCAGAGGGGGGGGGACGACTCACCCTGGCGGTGAGGCGGTCCTGGTTCTGCAGCAGGGCGTGGAGCAGAGTGGGCGTGGCATCTTCCAGGTGCAGCGACTGGCAGAGGTCCGAGAGCTCCTCCGGCGCCAGGGAGCCGCAGCCGCTGGTGTCGAAGGTGTTAAAGAGTTCCTTCAGCTGCTCCTCGTACTGGTCCTGCTCTCGGCCGTCATCCATCCCACAGGACAGCACCCGGCCCTGGAAAATAAAAGAGAACCTCCTTTAGAGAAATCCCTTCGTCACATTTCAGCTGACGTGTCCGTGCAGAGCCACGTACCAGAACATCGCTGGCATTGAACTCCACTGTTACAACCCCCAAAAATAAAAATCTGATTATAAAAAGGTGAACGTCTCTTCAGTCTATGTTTACAAGATAATTAAAACTACTCCCAGCGAGAGAGAGAACCTCGACCTCAACAGGCTGTTTGTCTGACAGCTCCTTCAGGTGAGGCTGTTGCCGAGCGACTGAGCGACCGACACGCAGCTCCAGCGTCATTCGTGACCAAGACGCTGCTAATCCAATTAGAATGATTAGACACATTGATAGACATGACCAGGACGCTCCCTGGACACTGAGCTGGGACATAAATACTGTGACAGAGCCATGAATTACAGAAATAGTTTTGTTATTTACAGATTTCTGATTTATTTATAAATATTATCAGCAAATTAATTAATTAAAATGTTTTGAGACTAAACACTGTGTAAATTAGTCACAATGACCGAGGACAAAGGCAGTAAGGTGGCAGTGAACCAAGTGGAACAAGCAGCAGGGGACTAATTGAGGAGGTTACACCAGAGACTTCTGCCAACTTGGATTTGGCGACGAGTGGGATCGGTTACACAAAGACAGAAATGTTTTTTGTTCTTCTGAATTTGGGGACGCCTCATTTCTGTTACTCTGTTTTCTATAACCGGCTCAATGGAGAGCACAGATCGGGTAATTAAATTCAGAGGAAGCTTCAATTCTCTCCAAGCAATACAAGAAACACACAATGATTCCTAATGATCTAAGTGGCTAATTGGTTATTTAAAGAAATAAAGGTGACCCGGAGGTCAAGAAAAAGAAGAGTGTTCACAATGACATGACAGAAACAGATCAGTTCATCCACCTGATGCTTGAGGTTCATGTGACTGGAAATAGCAGCAGAGAGTTAAACTTCTATTTTTACTTTAATACATATATTTAGAACATTTCTGCTACAGTAATTTTACCAATTGTTATTATTTTGCTTTCTACTCTTTACTGAACTTTAAAATCTCTCTTCGATGCCTTTGTGCTACAAACTTTTTTTTTAAAGCTTATTCCTGCATATTTGCAAGTTTGGGCCTTTATATCTATCCAATTCAGTGAGCACCCAACCCCTCCAGCTTTTCCAGCTGCTCTCGGAGATCCTCGAGCCCTCGGCCAGGTGTCCCCCACACCCCAGACTCGGGGTTCCCCATTCACCACAGACAATAGGCTGTCCACAAAACCCAAATCAGTATTCTGCATCTGCACATTCGAGTGGCTTATGAAACACATTAAAAAATAATGGATCAAAAGAAAGAAATTGGACAAAGTGTCGAGAATTAAAAACAATTTCAGGATATCTGCAAAAATCCGCTCCATCCTGACCCATGTCGGGAATAAAATAGCAAAATAAAAGTAAGTGGGATGATTCTCTCCTCAAACTGGTTTTGTGCCGGTGGCCTCTAAGCCAATTAGCCTGGTAGCCCTGGTGCTCGGCCCCTGGTCAGTGGTCCCACAGCTGCTGAGGCCAAAGACTCTCACCGGTCCAGATCACAAGTATACAAAGTTAATCATCATACTACCACTGCTTTCACTGGTGCTGGTGGGACTGGTGGCAGATGTCAGACCAAGGAGTACATAAATAAATATCCCATAATAAATAGATATTCATTGTCAGTTATCAAAGTATTCTCCAAATAGCCTTCCATCATATTGCATTAGTTAGTCTTGCATAGTGAGGAACAACAATAAAACTGCACAGAGTCACTAATGAAAATTAAATCAAACAGCCTGAAGACCATCACATATATTATATATATAATATTTCACATCTGTAAAGACCAGGTTCTTGAAGTCTTGCCAGTTATGTGAATAATTTGGATTATTGATTTAAAATTATAAACTGTTATACGGGTTTCATTTATCATTATAATCTGCTATAAAAGTGTGATGCATATTCTGTATTATTTGCTTTAATTTGCTTCCTTTTCTTTACATCACATTACCTATAATTATATAATTTGATAGACAGATAGATGGATGTGGCAATAGAGATATTGACAATACAAATATTTTAAGTATAAGGTGATTAAAAGATAAATAACCAAAGGAAGAATATTGAAGCCACATATAAATCCAGATTTAAAGATGAATCACTGAAGCTACACAAGTTGTGCATTAGTCACAGATAGTTAAAATAAAAGATAAAGTGGCACAGCAGATGTTTTAGTCCATGTGTGAGTTTTTAAAAACATTGAGCAGCTTTGTGATCAAACCAGTAAGTGAACCCAGTAAAGAGTGAAGTGTGGACCCTGAGCTCAGGAAACACAGAGTGGGAAACAACCAGTAGAGGTGTCAATAAATCAGATTGAACCAGGAGAATTGATCCAGTCGCATCCCTCAGTGAAAACACAGTGTAATAAGTAATGAGATGTGATCCAGTGACTCACAGCTGCACGTGGACGAAGCTCAAACTGTTATGATCTGCATGCAAATATGAATAAATCCGGTTTATCTTCATTAACCAGGTTCTCAGTGAAGTGTTGTGCTAAGCTAACGATGCTAATCCAGAAGCACCAGCAGCAGCAGCGCTGGGACTCAACGGTTCGTCTTCTCATCCCGGGATTTGACCCTTACAATCGGCCTCGGGGGGACTTGAACCAGCGGTAACCATGTCCCGGGGAGCCACTCACCACAGTGTCCGGACCCGGGGCGACGGTCGGCTCCTCTCTTCCAGCGGAAAGCTGCGGATGAAACGCGGCCACGGAACAAACTTTCTTTTTTTTTCAAAACAGGAGCGTCCTCCCGCGCGGGTGAACCGGGGTGAACGCAGCCTCCTCCCCGGCACAGAAAGACGGGCAGTCCCCGGTGGGTTTCAGCCCCGTGGAGGGTCGCTAGGTGTCCGGGAGAAGGTGTCGTCTCTGCCGGGGCTGATGGTGTCTGCTTTGTGTCCGAGGCTGTGACATCCTCCGCTGCTGGGGAGCGGATTTTGAAAAGCGGCCGGAGGAGGAAGGGGCGGTGACCGGGAGCCTGAGTGGCCACAGCCCGGCCCCCTGGGGACCAGAGCCCCGGAGACATGGAACTACAATACGAGCTAAAAAGAAAATAACTCCACACCGATTTATATCATCTTTATCATATTATTATTAATTGTATATCTTTTGCTAGTTTTATGCTTTTATCCAAAGTCTTTGATTTATTGCTAACTTGACCTTATTTCATGTTCTATTGTATAGCACTTAGTATTTTATGTTTGAAATGTGTTGTGCAAATAACATATATTATTACTATTATTATAATTAATTAATATATATAAAGTTCAACAATGAAAATGGAGAAGAAGGTCATGTCGCTATCAGACAATGTCATGGAGAAGATAGATCAAGGAATAAGAGATGTAAGTTTAAAGAAAGGGAATTTAGATAAAGCAAAAGAACTTCATGTAAAAAAAAGTCTAATACAATAAGAAAAGACGAGATAAGATAAGATAAGATTAAATAACATAAAATAATGTAAGATAAGACAAGATGAGATGTGATAAGATGAGACTTTACTGATCCCATGTCAGGGAAATTCGCAGCAGATGAGATAGACAAGAGAATACAAAAATCATACACATTTGACTGTGTAGTGAGAGGAATTATTGAAACTGACCTATCAATATATGCAAAATATATGAATACAAATTCACCATAGTATAGTAAATAGCAGTATATCTGTATATAATCCCTTAACAGTCAAATGTAGGAAGCATGAGTGAAAAAATTATAATAAAAAAGTAAACATGCAAAGAGCAATAATATAAAATATAGAATGTAAACAGGATTTAATAGAGAAAAGTCTCACTGAAGTATAATTTAAAACGTGCACGGATGTGTGTCTATATTGTCTTTAATAGAAAATGTGCTTGAACGTCTCTAGTGTGTTGATGTGTCAAAACA
Source organism: Pseudopleuronectes americanus (assembly GCA_038501795.1). Taxonomy (NCBI): domain Eukaryota; kingdom Metazoa; phylum Chordata; class Actinopteri; order Pleuronectiformes; family Pleuronectidae; genus Pseudopleuronectes; species Pseudopleuronectes americanus. The sequence goes on along the minus strand of CM076726.1, from coordinate 19,204,029 downwards.
AACTCCAACCCCCAGAATGCCTTGCAGGGCCTTGCAGTGCTCTGCAGCACTGTGGCCACAGTCATCTGGGCGTGTCTTAGTCTGTGAAACAGCTCCAAACCGGTAGTAGGACTTTTATCCATCCGCTGATATATCTGGTTTTACCACATTAACCGCTTCTCAACCCTGATGGTGGACGATTGCATCAGATCAACATCTCAGGTCTGTATTCTTAAAAACAATATCCCCATCAATACGTGTCGTAGTTTTTAATCTGCAGTCATATTCTGAGCTGGTCTTCCTGTTTGATTCATTCTAAGCAGAGGTGACCCAATAGCAGCAGAGCAGCCTCAGCTGAACGTTGCCCTCTTTCCTCTCTGCAGTGTTACAGGCTGGAGTCGTGAGGCAGGACAGTGATCGTCCCTCGGATCCTCAGAGAAGCAGCAACACAGGGACTCAGGGTTTGGATTCTTTTAGGGGCTCAGACCTGGTTCCCCTGCAGATATGAACAGAGCTGTGTGGTTCCTGGTCACCGTCTACGTCTCAGTGCCGGTGATTCTCTACCTGTTCCCCTGCATCCTGGGCCACATCATATTTGCTCACTTGTGTAAGTAATGTGTGTTTCCAGTCCAGAGGTCTCCATGTTATAGCACCACGAGTCAATATTTGTACATTTTAATTTAAAGAAACACAATGTAAAATGGACCACTGACCCATGAGCATAGAACCATTAACAGCTGATGTAATATTATATATATGATAACACTGATTAGTGCTTAAGGTAAAGCCAGAATAATCTGAGTTAATTTGCAATGGATTTCGCAAGCAATAACTAAATTTATCACATGTATTGAAATAGATAACAATAGATTAGATAAAATCATAAATCATTTTCTGTGAATCATCTACCGGCTTTAACTTGTTTCTCAGCAGCATGACAACAAAATAAAAGCATGGTTTTGAATACACTCAATACCTAATTACCAACCAATTTATAACCTCACACAATACAACATGATTTGATATGATGTTATGATACGATAAGATGTGATACAATACAATAAGATGTGATACGATACAATAAGATGTGATACGATACAATAAGTTGCGATATACGATACAATACACAATAAGATACATATTGTGATACTTGATGGGATACATTACTTTTGGATAAGTGAAATATTTCAAGTCTATAGATGATTTGATTTTTTTAATTACATTGACATTGATCTAATTAAGTATTATTTAGTCTATTCACATAAACATATGGAGCAAAAACAAGTTCTTACACAATAAATTGTCACATCCCTCCTACATTTTGTCATTGTAATATATTTTCACGTTGTAAATTAGTAACACAAAAGGATCATCCCTCAGTATGACTCCTCTCAAAGTGACAAGTGCTGATACCGAAGTTTTGCACATGCTGACTTATACAATTCGAGACACTAGTATACATTACGATTATTGATTCTCAAAATGCACAGTATATAAAACCGACACTGACCTTGTGTGCCATTGTGTGCTGCAGTGAGGTTTCCATTCTCGGCGGATCTGGGCCGACCTGAAGATGTCGTGAACCACACGCGCAACTTCTACCTCAACCCAGAGGAGGGGATCTCAGTGGGAGTATGGTGGGTCGTTGGGTTGATTCCCTTTGTGTCCACTCGAGTGTGCGTCGGCTCCTGAAAGTACCACGACCAACACGTGCATGTTTGGTACAGGTGGCCCCCCGAGTGAAGGGGGACGGCAATCCACGCATTAGGCAGCACAGGACCACTTGAGAAGCTACTGTATGTATTGAAAGACGAGTGTGTGTTTGTCCCTGATGCTCAGTCTTTCTCTCCGCTCCCTCTCACAGGCATACACTCCCCGTCAGCCAATGGGAGGACGCCGCGGGGAAAAGCCCCGAGTGGCACCGGGAGACCCTGGGAGATGGCCGTCCTGTTATTATCTATCTCCATGGAAACGCAGGAACCAGGTGGGATGAGAGTGGCGGCGTAGAAACCCTTGAAATGATCCTAATAGAGTCTAGTGGGTATTACTCGAGCCCCCTGGGTTCACCCACAGTGCACAGTGCACAAGAGGATTTGTAGGTTAGAAGCCGGTTGTTTGTTTGTACTCATTACTCTCTCATGTGATCTGTGCAGGGCGATGAAACACAGGGTGGCACTGGTGAAGGTAACATTATTTTGTCCTACAACAAAAGTTCAGTTTTGTTGGTTCTGACGTCAAAGCTTTAAGATTAAAATTAGATTTTTCTATTTGCAGATCTTAAGTGAGGCCGGGTATCACATCTTATCTTTAGACTACAGAGGTAAGATGCTTGTTATTGCTCTTTAATTGATCTTTATTCAGTCAAATACAACATATAAAAATCATACTTTCTAAGACTGTGATTGTTGTGGACAGACAAACACACACACATATATATATATTTATATATTTACTTATATTTGTTGGAGAATAGCTCGTGAAATTATATACCGGTATTTGTCATCATTTGGTCAAACGGAAGTTAAGAATCAACAATTAAAGTCCCTAGATTTTGTTTTTACAAGAATACAAATGTGTAATAATACAATATAATATAGTATGATGTATTAGTTATAAGTAGATATAAGGACATTATGAAGGTTTATTCATAAACTATTTGTTAGCAGGTATTACTCTTACTTAAGTGATATATTATTATGATTATCATATTTTATTTTATATGTCATCTCTGTTGATATATAAATGAATTTTACTATATTAATCATTTATTTTCATCTATACAGCAGCCAACTCTTAAATCAATGTTTGTATTTAATGTTTATGTGTTTCTTATGAATACTGAATAAAGGAACTTCAAATCATTGTAAAGCCAATGTGAACATAGATCAGAGTTCACGATGTGCTGTTATTCTAGTGTCAGTAAACTCCCAGTGTGTTCTGGCTGCGGTCCCAGTGTTGAGGCTGTAACCTTGTGTGTTCTTGAGGTTATGGAGATTCCAGTGGGGAGCCAAGTGAAGCCGGAATGACCCGTGACGCCCTCTACCTGTACCAGTGGGTAAAGACACAGAACAGGGGGAGTCTGGTCTGTATTTGGGGACACTCGCTCGGCTCCGGGTCAGTTTCAGACACTTTATCCATTAATCATGACACTAGTAGAGGAAACATCTGATTAGACATCTTTAAAAACATGTTTCTTTTGTTGTTGCAGTGTGGCAACTAATGCTGCGGTGAAACTACAAGAGCAAGGTGAGTTAAAGTCTTTAAAGGCCCTTCACAATCACAGTTTTAACCCGATTATACTTCTTCTTGGGGCTTTGTTAGAGACTGTGTTTGATTGGGCTCCCTCTCCTGGTTGCTTTACATCTACTGCTGAATAAGTATTTCTTCTTCCTTCTTGTTTTAGGTTCTGATGCTGATGCTTTGATCCTTGAGGGTCCATTCACGAGAATTGGAGACGTCGTGATCACTCATCCGGTTGCTAAGGTGACACCAGATGTTCCATTCTTCAGGAAAAAATTTTAGTAAACTGACAGATTTTAACCTTTAACATCCACACTTTATTGTTTTCTTGAAATTGGACCGTTGTTTCTTCCAGATGTACACGTTCCTTCCCGGGTTTGAGAGCTTGCTGTGGAGCATACTTGAAACTAACAACCTGGTGTTTGCAAATGATCAAAAGCAAGTGTACTCAAATATCATGATAACATGTTTATATCATAGCTCCTTTTGTTTGTTTAACATGTTTAATATATTCATCCTCCATCTCTTCACAGTTTAAAGGTCCTGACCAGTCCTCTTCTCATACTGCACTCAGAGGACGACAACATTGTACCTTATCACATGGGTCAGAAGGTGCAGAGTCAGCTCTTTTTTAGATCATCTCCCACTGGGTTGTTGTTTCTGCCTCTTCCCTGAACTACTGCACATTTTTCTTTTCTGTCTGCAGCTGCACCAGATCTCACTCCAGACTCAGAAGGAACAGAACACGGATGTTCACGTTGAAATGGTCTCCTACAGCGCGCACCTCGGGTTCTCCCACAGCAGCATCTACTTAGATCCTAATCTGTCCAATGTGGTTAGGTAGGATTTAAAATTGATTATTGATATACAAGTTTTTATGTGTGATTCCTGTCTGTGCTGTAGGCCGTATTAGTTACTTTCGCCAAGAAAGTTATGTTTTCGTTTCTGTCTGTTTTATTTGAAGATTTTTTCAGATCCAAGTCAAAATCCAGATCTTGTGAATTTAAAAATTGTTTTATTAGGTGACTGTTGGGCCTTGGTGAAGGTTCGTGCTCTCCTCAGCCCTTATTATGTGTTTTAATGTATTATTCCATCTTATTGTGTTGCAGGGGATTTCTACAGAAGCTGGTTCAGTAATGCGGCTCGAGGGAAGTGTGCGTCTTTGTGTCGTTTTGTTGCTTCTGTGCATCTTTATTTTTTGCGAAAAGTGGAAAAACCTGAAATGAAATTGAAAATAAAAGCCCTCGAGTTGACGTCACACAGAAAAGTTGTTTTTATTTCAACACTGGGAAGAAATACTGTTGATCACAAATGAAGTAGGTCTGTGTCTTAATCTCACGTTTTACTGATAGAGAAATTAATCCTGTAATTAGTTTTTACATTCAGCAGAAACCTGTAGGAATAACATTAGGAATTCAGTTGAGTCGGCTGTTCTGTGACTGACGTCCTACTGAATTCCTGAAGTGCAACACACACACACATGTACTGTAACAGACGAGTCTCTATGCAAGTGCCTGGAATGTGTTCAGAAAACTAAACTAGGTGCAGAGGGTGATTTCTGAAACGAGCTCTAGAAAAGCTCAGAGACGTGTGACTGGAAGGTGAAAGGCACAGAACAACAGATAGCAAACATCTTCACATTTTCTTCAGAGCTCTGGCCGTTTCCACGATGGCCTCCCGCGGCTCGTTCGGCGCCGGGATCTTCAGGTCGGTCGGCTCGACGCCCCACACCTGGGTCGCGTACTCCGTGATGGTTCTGTCGCTGGAGAACTTCCCCGTGGCTGCGATGTTCCTGATCACCATCTTCGTCCACTCCTTCGGATTCTTTTAGAGAAAGAAAGAACATTTAAATTTATGGCCGCTTCTGTAACAGACACGGTTTCTATCAACGAAAGAGGAAAAGACAAGACAACTAAAAAAGAGCAGGACAGACGAAAACATAAATCCAGAGAAATGTTTGTGAATTCAACTTGATCCACGTCCATCTCAGGGCGAATGTTACCTGATAGAGCAGGTTGACCTTCTCTTGACATTCCATATAGTCGTCAAAGTCTGCAAACACTTTGAAACTGGAGAGGGAGACAAAGGGAGAATAAATCTGTCAAATCTGACACCCTGAATTAAAAAAAACCTACAAAATCTACCAGGAGACAGGACTGTTGCTCACCGGTCATGTTTGAAGAGCATGTTGGTGAGGTCTTTGAAAAGCTCTGGATTTTCCGGGCAGAAGAATCCACCTGTGATCTGGTCCATCACTTGTTGCAGCTCAGGGTTCCTCTTGTAGTACGTCATCGCGTCATAGCTGACAAAGGACAAATGAAAGGTAGATTCACAAACTTAATTCATCATAAAAAAGCTCCAGATCTTAACCCCTTGTAGAAAGAAGCCTTTACCCCTCTTCGTCCAGTGCAGCCACGTCCTCCACCCTCATGCCGAAGATGAACAGGTTCTCCTCTCCAGCCTCCTCGGCCATCTCCACGTTGGCTCCGTCCATGGTGCCGATGGTCAGAGCTCCGTTCAGCATGAACTTCATGTTCCCGGTTCCTGAGGCCTCGGTGCCGGCAGTGGAGATCTGCTGGGACAGATCTGTGGCCGGTATCACTGAGGAACAAAACACAAAAACGCCATTAGAACTAAAGAAGAAAGTGTAGGTCAATTAACTTTGGTGAATAATCCTTTTGATTAAAGGGAGACGTGTGTTGAGTCTTCTGCGTGGTACCTTTCTCTGCCAGCGACACCCTGTAGTTCTCCAGGTAGATGACCTTCAGCTTGTTTCCCACCAGGGGGTCGTTGTTCACCACGTTGGCCACTGAGGTGATCAGCTTGATGATGAGTTTGGCCATGTGATACCCTGGAGCCGCCTGTAGAGAGCGACAGAGGACAACTTACTGTTAGAACTGTTCTACTCGACTCTGTGATTCGTTGTTTGATATGTTTGCTCTGGCAGAGCTGCTACCTTTCCACCGATGATCACCGTCCGTGGCACGAAAAGAGCTTTGGGGCTTTTTCTGATGCCTTAGAAACAAAACACAGGGAACAAAGTCATTATGAGAGAAAAAACTAAATACCTGCACTCAGGTCTCTGAAGTTAGGAGGTCTACACAAAAATATGTAAACATACTGTAAATAAAGTTGAATTTTTCTCATTTGAGGTTTGTTTTTAATTACTTATTTGATGCTATAAAATAGGATGAAACATGATGATGGACAGCTGAGTCTGACATATGATTGGTCGAGCCCATGACCTCGATACAGAGGCTCCACCCCCAGAGTACGACTCGGCTCGGACTCAGGCTCCAATTATACAAAATACGTATCGTGGGACTAAGTTGAAACGCATCTACAGTTCATGGAATTTCATGATGATCCTTATAAAACAGTTCCCTAGTGGAGGGTCTGGCAGATCATCATTAGCAACACACCCACTTATCCTTTGCAGGTGAAGGAGGATCTGCCACCTATATCTCAGAAAAGTCAAGGTCTCAAGCTTTTCCCAGCCTGATGACTTCATGGAAAACTCCTACACTGGATTGAGGTTGCAGATGCAGGTGATTCTGAGCGTTTATTTTTGCGTACGTGCAGCCCCAGGCGGGTGGGGACTCTGCCACACCCCGGGACACGTCAGACTGTGTCATGTCAACTCTCACTTCCTCAGAATCAAACCCATGACGAGCTCACTTACGGTTGTACATGGCGATGATGTGCAGGCAGTTGAGGAGCTGCCGCTTGTACTCGTGGATTCTCTTCACGTGCACGTCGAACATGGAGGACGGGTTGATCTTCACCCTGTACTCTTTCTCCAGGTACTGAGCGAATTTCACCTTGTTGTCCTGTGAGAAAATAAATCAGAAACACACAACGATGGAGATCATTCGCTGAGGTTGCAGTTGCTGAATCAGAGGTGGCAGCCTGTCCGGACACGTGCACGAGTGTGAAGCAGTAAAATGTGTTCATGCAAAGAACGAATAAAACAGACTTCAATGTCTCTGCCTGCTCTGACATGCAGAGGAAATAAAACACATCAGAGTGTTTCACTACTCACTGGTTTATGATGCAACAGGACATTTAGAACAAACTGTGCATGTGTGGCAACAGAAACCAGTCAGTTGTGTATTAGGAGTTCTTGGACACATAATATGCTATGAGAGGCTAAATCTTAGCCAATTTGCAATTAAGGTAAACTACATAATGTCAGATAAAATCTATAAGCTGCCCGTGTAGAGAAAAAACACACAAATTCTGGAACAACAGAGGCAGTTACATAAAATTGGACAAGTTGTGACATCTTCTGTTCTCAGGAGAAAAGAATGAAAAGGAACCTCAGAGAGACAGAAGTGACAGAATCATAGGAGGGTTTGACTCATTCTGCAGAAAGCGTTTAGTTTATATATTAGTATATAATATATTTTTTATATATTTATACAAAAACACACTTGAATGTATTGGAATGAAAGTTAAGTAGGAATATTAACATCCACGACAAGTGCTTCAAAACTGAAGTAGGATACTCAAGTAAATGTACTTGATTACGCCCCCCCCCCTGCTGTGGACTCGTACCTGTTTCACTTTGGAGACGTCGCGGATGAAGACAGCGTCGTCCACAAAGTCCTTGAGCCTCTGCAGCTGACTGAGGTCCTTCACATAATCCTCCCCGACGACCTGGAACAGACAGCGAGCAAAACAAACTGACTCATATATATTTGAAACCACAGGCTGTGAGAGAGATTTAAGAGACGAGGCTCTGCCAAGAATCGATAGCTAGCAATACAACGACAGCTGGGTCTCAAACTGCAAACTGTCTCTTGGCACTCGGTCATTTATCATCTGTCGCTGTGGCAGCTTCAACAAACCTCAGCGATGAGCTCGGCCAGTCCGGGGTTGCAGAGCAGCAGCCAGCGTCTGGGAGTGATGCCGTTGGTTTTGTTCTGGAACTTGTCGGGCTCCATTTCATGGAAATCACGAAACCTGCAGAAAATGAGAAATGTTGGAGAATTAGAAGTTGTGCTGAAGGGATAAAATGATAGAAAAACTGATATTGTTCATAGAAAGCTCACACTTGAGTCTTGATGATGTTGGAGTGTATCTCAGCGACTCCGTTGACGGCGTGTGAGCCCACGATGCACAGGTGAGCCATGTTCACCCTCTTGCAGCCGTCCTCCTCGATCAGAGACATCTTCCTCAGTTTGTCCACGTCTTTCGGATACAGAGTTGCGATTCTCTGCAGACGCCAAGAAAAAGACCTCAGACCTCAGGCGATGCATACATAATTGACGAGGTCAGTCAACAGACGGCCTGGTTATCTTCTTTTTGATGATAATTCAAACATTAAGACTCTTTTCATCAGTTTGTGATTTCATCTAGTTTCACGCGTACTTTGAAAACATTTGAAAATGAGGAAGTGGAGGCTGACAGCTAAAGATCAAATCAGCTTCATGTTGTGTCAGGATCCATCTTCCTCTTCCTCCTCCTTGAGTTTTAAATTCCCTATAACTACAAATACATATCTCTATCTATGAGGGTGGGACGTACGTCGAGGTGGGCCTGGTTGATCTGGTAGATGATCTGCAGGTGTCTGGGCAGCAGCGTCTCCAGCAGCTGCACGGGCCATCGCTCCAGAGCCTCGGGGAGGACCGTGTGGTTGGTGTAGGCGAAGGTGCGTCTGGTCAGATCCCAGGCCTGCATGCAGAGCCGGGTGGAGTTTAATGTTAATCCTTAACTTGCTAGACATGTATATGATTTCTTGATTTATAGCAGGAAATATAAATAAAAATGGAAAATCAGCAGAATCTGTCTCGGACCCACCGTGTCCCAGTCAATCTTCTCGATGTCCACAAAGATCCTCATCAGCTCTGGGGATGGCCATGGCTGGATGAGTGTCATTCAGCTGGACGGCCACCTGGAGGAATATATAAAAGTACAGTTAAGTCTAGTAAAATTAAATAAAATATGAACACTTAAACTTTAGTAAAACATAAAATTATAAAAGACACAAAAAAGGAGGGGTTTTTAATTTATGTATAAAAAATATTTCTGAAATGTCATTATCATGAACATTGTGTTGAATCTTCTATGATACCCACAGTGAAATTATGAATATTATTAAAGGATCCAGCTGTGAAACACTGTCAGGATAAACATGAGTGCAAATGTTTAATATAAATCTTTGTATTATATCCTCAGAGCTTCTCTCTAAGCAGGGATTTCTCTCCACGTTACGTCTGCTGGGCAAATAATCCATTTTTACAAAGCAGTGCAAACACTGCAGGATTATTTATGGTGATTATCTCTTCAGCTCTTCTCTCGCTTCACTTATCTCTCGACTGCAAACATTACAAATCGGAGGCTCCTCTACTCGGGAAGAAGAAAACTGTAACGATCATGTTGAAAGTTAAGAAGTGAAATGAAGAAGGATGACTCACGTCCACTGAAGCAGAAACCTCTACAGGGGGAAACTTACCTTGTCGGGGAAGCTGTGGAAGGACGTGCGAGCGGGGGATCCTTTCTTCGTGGTCTTGAAGCGGCGGATGATGTCTTGCAGCGTCGCGGCCACGACAAAATATTCCTGCTTCAGGCGAAGTTCTTTTCCTTCAAAGAACTGAAACAAACAGATGAGACCCCAGAGATGTTAAAGACTTTTGATCTTAGTACAACAGAAGTTGGACGTTGTGTCCAAAACCACAGAAAAACAAACGTTGGACTCACGTTGTCGTTGGGGTAAAGCACACGGGAGATGTTCTCTGCCAGGTTTCTGTCCAGCACCGCCTCGATGTAATCTCCAACATTGACTGCAGACAATTCAATGCATTGAGTCACACTGATAACACAGCATGTCCATATTACACATGACAAAACTCGTGATTTAGAGTCAAATCTAAACTCTGCAGGAGAAATTACTGCATTTGAGCGATTTGGCAACAGGTAACTTGCGTCTTGTTGCATTTTGCAGTTGTTGCAGCAGTTTCCGTCTTTCTTGCAAAGTTTCTGTTGAAAGCTGTTTTGCAAGACATAAGAAATGTGAAACCGTCTTCAGGACTCACAGTCTCTCAGGTTGAAGTCATTTGGGGCGCGAGCGGACCACAGCCTCATGGTGTTCACCGTGTTGTTCATGTAGCCGGGGATGGGCGTGTCGTACGGCATCGCCAAGACAACCTGCACGGAGAACAGGGGAAAACTGCTGAGTCAGCTGCTCAGTGAAGCTGGATATCATAGAAAGACTGAGATAAAAAAAAGTACAACTGCCAATGAGGTTATATTTTCAACCTATGACCTTTGTATGTTGGATACAGAAACTACTGGATTTATTAACATGAATCTTGGTGGAAGGATGCATTATGGGTCAGGGAAGTAACTTTTAAATATTTTTGCGAATCCAAATCAAGGGGGAGATTTTTCCCCACTATCTTTCACATCCAGATTGGCCATTTCTCATAATTTCTACAAGTTTCCCAGGGAATAATCAACAGATCTTGATGAATAAAATCATTGCAATATGGTGCAGCTTGATTTTAAGTAGACTGTTGGGCCTTGTATGTATTGTACTGAGTGCCACCAACAGTTCAGCGTCATTACCTGAGTGTCGACCCACTTGGAGCCATCCTTGGTGTCCTCCACATGACCATAGAAGTGAACCGGCAGCATGTACTCAGGACGCGCCTTCTCCCAGGGGTTTCCATGTCTCAGCCAATCATCGGCCTCCTCCACCTATGTTAAAATCAGTCCAGGGGGGCAAAGACTAAAAGCTTTAATGTGACCCCGATGGTGAGGTTGCGGCAGAAAAAGGTTGAGCAACACTGATCCTGGTCAGTGTTCAGAGGTGCATGTTTACACTGAGGGTCGGAACTGCAAATAAGCAGCAGAAATCAAAAGGGCAAAGGCCTTCAGTTTTGGAATCCGCTTATCGCAGGACTGTTTATTTTGTTGTGTTTTTTTTTAAAACCGACCTCCGTCAGATTCTAACAGAAGCTGGCACTTAAGAGACCAGAGGGAAGTCACGGTTAATGATTAGCCTGTGATGTAGTCTGACACAATTCATGTCCACACTTTACTCTGACTCCCTACAGCAACAACACAGGTCAGGAGGGGAAGCCTGGATTTCAAAGTAAAAGATAAGAACAGATTTATGAAGTCTAAAGAGAAATATTGACATTTGCATGGAGTCTGAATCATCAATCTGTATCTTACCAATTAAAGGAAACAAAAGGGAATTTGAAAGTTAAAGACAGCTGATAGAATGATGCAGAAATTGAACTGTGTAGAAAACAAGCGCACCTGCCAGCCGTCTCTTATCTTCTGGTTAAAGATTCCATATTCGTATCGAATGCCGTAACCGTACGCGGCCAGACCCAAGGTGGCCATGGAGTCCAAGAAACACGCTGTAGTGCAGGACAGACATTCACAATCAGTCATAAAATATACATTTAAAGTTCATAGTCTTGAATCGATAAACTAAACGTCAGTTAATGGAGATGGAAGTTCAGTGTTGCAACATTTCTGGTGGTGGCCAGTTGCTTCACATGTTCAGTGAGTTCACAGAGGTATTTGGAGGTAACTGCTAAAATAATAATGTGGTATGGTTGTAATGGACATCGAAAATGTTTCTCTTGCAACTTCCTCTTCCTCTTCCTCTCCATTTCTGCAGCCTGTTACCTGCCAGTCGGCCCAGACCTCCGTTCCCGAGACCTGCGTCCTCCTCCATCTCCTCCAGCTCCTCCATGTCCAGGCCAAGCTGCAGCAGAGACGGCAACATTAAAATCCCACAGTGCACATTTTTATGAAAAAGTCAAATGTGTATCGAAAACACCTCAATGATTATTGTATTTCAACATCTAGGGGAAGTGTTTGAGGTGGTTGAGGCCTCTGTTTGGTGTGAGTTTCAGTCTGACCTGGTAGATTGCTTCATCGCAGGCGTTCTGCAGCCCCAGGTTGATCATGGTGTTCTGCAGCGTCCTGCCCATGTAGAACTCCAGAGACAGATAGTACACCCTCTGCACGGAAAAATAATATTTATATACTTTATACAGCTACAATACATTTATCTGCTTCGGTTGATTATGTCACGCAGGGGCTGAAATGTGCAGCGAACACACAAAACTGGAACAAGCTAACTTTTTCCTGCACAAAATAGCTGCGTACACATGATGCAATGACCCACGAATACTGGGGCTGTTTCAACAGTCTTATGCAACAGGAAAAAAAAAGTTTGCACACAACCTAGTTCCCATTAAAAAGGTAAATGTGACACACACACTAGTAAACTTGATGGGTAGAACAGGCCTGTCTGCATCTGACAAACCGTGCAGAGTGAAATGAGAGATAGAGCTGAGCAATAAAACAATATGACTAATTAGCATCAATAACAATACAACAAAAGTTCAATATATTTGGATATAATACTTGTGACTAGTGATGAGGAATAACATCTCAGATTTGTAAAGTGTTTTCAGCTCAGAAAGAGGGATTTAAACCCACAACTTCCACCAAACCTTCAATAATTAATTTGTTTTATTTAAACTTAAGACAAATCAAAATGTGAAATTTCTCGTTATAGTTATCAATATCTGCTGGTATAATATTCCATATATTTACCCTTGCATGTGTAAAAACAAGTGTTACAACCTGTGGAACGTGTTGTTCCTGTACAGCAGTTTAGTTTACCACTGAGTTTTGTTTTTATTTTACCTTTGGATCCGCCTCGTAGTAAAACTGCTGCGTCCGGATCCATCTCCCCACCAGGTGGTCCCTCACGGTGTGGGCCAGGGCGAAGTAGTAGTCCCTGGGGTTGGCTATGTTCCTGTCTTTGACCAGGGTGAAGTGCAGGTGTCGGTTGAAGCCCTTCTTCAGCTCGGCCACGTTCTCCACCCCCACGATGCCCTCTGATGCTGATCTGCTTGCGCTTCTCCTGGTCGGTGAGCGGGGTCGCCATGCTTGCGGGAGGCAGGTGTTCCCTGTTAGAGCTGGGAGCTGACTGCCCTGTGTGGAGGTGAAGTTAACTGGGAAACACACAGGAGGTGCTTGTTGTCAGCAGCAGTCCCCGCCCTGGGCTGCCTGTCATTGGTGAGGACCGGGGGGAGGGTGTCTCCCTGCCAGGCCTCCGCTGAGCTGCAGGAAGTCAACACAAACACCAGTGTGTGCAATCTGGTACATTTGTGTGAAACTCTTACGCAAACTCAAGGACCCAGTGTTTGTAGAGTGTTTACTGACTGAGAAGGTGGATTGAGCTGCATCTAGTGAGGGGGGCCTGCAGGTTGGTCATGGAGGAGGAAGGAATTTTCAATCCATATTCAATTTTGATTTGAGGGACGGAATGTTTCCCTATTCCAGCCTATATGTGCATTTTGTTTATGTGTTCATCTATCTTTTACTGGTGAAGTCCTTTATCCTGGGTAAGGGATTTCTCTGCCATCCCTCTATCCCTTATGAGAGAGAGGTGGAGAATGTGTGTGTGCAGGTTATCATTTCATTCAGATGGAGAAATCTTCTCCATCTGATGTCGAGCTAGTGCTGTGTGTCCAGATGACCTAAATACACACAGACTCAAGGCTGGAATTATCCACTAAGTTGCCTCTACTGAATACTGATTTTGGATAATAAATAAAAAGCTTTTTATATCTTTGATATATTAGTTATGATCGAGAAATGACAGGAAATGTTAGAAGAGAGATGTTTAAAAAGAAAAGTTGACTTGATCATCTGTGTCTTGACACATCCTCGTCAGATATTATATCCATCAACGATCACCAAGCAGAGCACTATGTTGATTTGTGTATATTTATTTATTGCAATTTGCTGTTGCAGAAATAAAATGTTAAAGCACTCAACTCTGATAAATCTGATAAATATTCCAGGCAACCTTTGACCTTGTTGACACCTATTTATTGAGTATTCACACATACAGAAAACACAGAGCCGCATATTATACTTCAAATCATTATAATAGCAGTAATATGGTCATGAAAGACATATAATTATAACAATCATAGTAATCATAGGGTCTTAAAATAATAGCAGGAATAATGTTCATTTTATACTCGTAAAATTCTCCATAGACATATTTCAGTTTCACTGTAACTAATAATATTAAGTGATGACATTCCACCTCAGATCAAACAGCGTAACAAGAAATAACTTTGGAGTTAAATGAGGTTATAATGCAAGTTACACACACACACACACACACACACACACACACACACACACTCGTTCACACTCCGTCACACACACACACACACGTATGTACATTTGGAGATATAACACCCAGTGTCGCCCAGCGACTGTGTGTAGGTTTACAGTAATTCATAAAAGTTTGTCGAGGCTGTATGAGACTTTAAATCTTCCCCGGGTCTGTTTTAATATCACTAAAGTGTGTTTGGCTGGTTTAGAAATGATAAATGTTACAATCACACACTTTGTTAAATGCCAGCACCCTCATGTGTTCAGTGCAGAAACACACACATCTGTCATTTTTCAATTAAAGAAGTTCACAGTTTCACAGAGAGATTGCGTTAAAAATATTTATCTTAAGTTAAAAATGAGCAAAATAAGGTGTGTGTATCATCTCATACTGGACATGTGGACCTTAAATAAACTTTTGCTTGATTATGTCAGGTTTGTTTATTTGTCCTGGATTCTGCGGTTGTGTAATATTGTGATAATGGCTGCACTCGTTTGCATGACTGCTGATCGGGCTGTTTTTTGTTGTGTGCGTTTCATAATTATGGCCGGACAAAAGGCTTACCTTGAAAAAAAAGATTCCAATTAAATTTTGCATAAGTGGAAGCTTGAATTCAGCCTTGCACCAAAGGCTGTGCGACTTGCTGAAAGCTGCCGTGGCTCAGTTTAGTTTGAACGTTGTATAAGCACACATGCAAATATCGCAGGTTTACAGTGTGCAGCCATTTTAGCAGCTTTGTGGTGCAATCTGTGTGAATCAGCAGAAGAGAAAAAGAGGAATTTAAAAAGGGGAAACCAAACACACCTTGACCTATACCTGACTGTAATGACCCCGTTCATACAGTGGTGTATACACATCCATAGCAAACATGTTGAAATTTGCCCTTTTTATGATAGAAAAAATGTGCAGCAGCATTTGAAGTCAGGCATCACAGATGTTTGGGTTGACTCTGCTGAAGTAATGAATCTATAGTTTGTAGCAAAGTTTCCTAAATTATTGGGGTATTGAAGAAGGGGAAAGGCACAGTCATGAAGCTCTAACACATGATAGCACCTTCTGTAAAATGCTAGACATGTACTGGAGGATCAGGGCCACGATGCTAGAGGAAACTTTTTTTTTATGCATCTTTTCAACGGGCAACAGTTCCCTCAGACTGACTCCTGAACATTTTAACTTAAAGGTTCAGTGTGTAGAATTTAGTGACATCTAGTGGTGAAGTTGCATGTTGCAGCCGAACACACCTCACCTCACCCTCCACTTCCAACCATGGAGGAGAATCTGTGGTAGCCTTCAGTTGTCATAAAATCTCAAAAAGTGTTTAGGAACTAATGTAGAAAACATGGCGGCCTCCGTAGAGAGTACTCGCTCCCGAAGTAATTATAAAGTACTTCAATATTAAAGGTAAAGAAAAAAACTATTTGTACAATTTAGATGAAACACACTAGTGAAAACATCACTAATACTATTTCATATTCAATGTGTGTCTATATATGCCTTTTCACCTAAATCGTCACACTGGACCTTTACTTATTTTAGCCATGCTAATGCTAGCTGTGTGGAAACAGGGGTCAGGCTGGTCCACCACTTTGGTCAAGTCTCATCTTTAGAACGACTGGATGTGTTACAAAGAAATTTAGGATAATCCTTCACCTAAAAACTAAATACTTTGGAATCCTCAGATTTTGAGTCTAGCGCCATCATGGGGTTAAGAGTTTGGTTTTTAGTATTATGTCTCGACAACTACTAAATTGATTGACTTCTCCTTGACCCTTGACTATTCCTATGGCACCACCAACAGGTCAGAGCTTACATGTAAAACGTTATACAGACATTCATGGCAAATTAATCCTCATGACTTCGGTGATCCTCTGAGTTTCCCTCTAGCGCCACCATGAGGTTTACATGTGTGTTTGGAGTAAAATATTCTAAAAAGTATTAGATGAAATTTGGCAAAAAATATTCACATCCTCCAACATCCTAAGGATTAATTGTACACACTTGGTTGATCCCATGTATCAGCACAACAGAATGTCATTGTGAGGGTTATTGTTGCTATGCTAGCATTAGCATTTAGCTTAAAGTACCACTTTGCCCCAGTACACACCCTCGCTGAGCTGCTAGCATGGTGAGCTAGGAACACAGTAAACATTATAATGAACCTGCTCTTTATGTTAGCATTAGCATTTAGCTTAAAGTAGGTATTTGGCTGTGCCTGAGTACAGCCCCACTGCATGGCTAGCATGGTTGAGCCAAGATGGTGAACATAGTAAACATTATAATGAACCTGCTATTTATTTGCAGATTGACAGTATGAGCATGTTACCACGTTAGCATTTAGCTTACAGTAGGCCTACCGCTGTGCCTGGGATCAGCCCCACTGAGCTGCAAGCACGGCGAGCTAGGATGGTGAACACGATAAACGGTATGATGTATCTGCCATTTATATTAGCATTTAGCTTAAAGTAGGCCTAGCGCTGTGCCTGGGTTCAGCCCCACCGAGCCGCTAGCATGGCTTTGTCTCTAGAACTTCCTGCTCGTCGCACATTGTCGCCAGTTGAGGAGACTTTTGCCCAAAGAGTGATCACACACAAAAAAATCCTCCCCCCCCCCGCATCGTCACTTGTTGCTTTTGTAGGACACAAACCGGTTTCCATGGAAACCTCTTCACTATCAGAACAACCTTACAAACTAAGTTTTTTTTTAAAGCGACAAAAAGATTCTCTCTGTAGTAACTTGACATCGAATAAAGGAACAATCGGGAATTCCCATCGGAAAAAAAAACATCAATTACTTATTGGGCTGTACATCTCTTTGTAATATTTCAATATCAATATTATAAAACTAGCAGGATTCAGTCGCCCGAAGTAAAAAATAGAAGGAAACGCGCTGCTCTAGCACCTAATTCAAACAGCGTCATCATCTCTATCACGTCAGAGAACACAAGGTCCGGCTTCCATGAGACATCAAACCCCAAAATATCCCTCCCGGTTCGAAGGCCTCGCTTCCAGAATCGTTTTACACGCCAATGTTTTTTATAGTTTTTCTTTACAGACGATACAGATTCACATGAGCTAAGCCACCGAAGAAAAAGCGTCTCATTTACACGGACGAGGGTACGACGGTGTCGGGCTGAGAATCGGGCTATTGCTCTCGTCCGGGTATCAAATGGCTGCAGCATCGATGTCTCCACCCGCCCCCCCCACACGCCATCACACACATTCACACCAACACGCAGAGGAGACGACCCATCGTGCCTGCTCTGGTGTGGTCGCTTGGTGAAGATGACCGATGCTGTGTTTGTACGTGTGTGCTTTTGAAAAGGGGGTGTGAAGAATAAATGTACTGGACTAGAAGTTATTGGTACGACATCATAAACAACCTCCTCCCTTTAAAGGGATGCTCAACAATTTAGGAAACGTTCACTTCAAGCTACAGCAGGCAGGGGTTTAGCTTAGCTTAGCATGAATTTAGGAATTTGAAAATATAGACGGTGGGAGATCGAGCTCCACGCACTACTAACTCGTTGTCGTTTTCCTAATTTGCACGTGTTTCTTTTCTGTTTGCATGCGTTTTCTGAATTTGAGCACTCTTGTCCACCGTAGAAATGGCTAGATCTGTCCCAAGGTATCTGTCCTTACGCTATAATGAGTGACCTTTGGCGGTAGAGGTATTTCTGAACTTTGGACATACAGTCTAGCTATTTCCAATCTTTGTGCTAAGCTAATCTTAACCGGCCTGGTAGCTGCAGGTATATATTTATCGTAGAGACGTGAAAGTGGTATAAACGTTCTCATCTAACTCTCAAACCAAATTAGCATTTTTCACCCAAATTTCTCCTTTAACCACATTTTATAATAAATGTACACAAATTATAACATTCCGGATCCATCAGTTTGATTATTTTTCACCTTCTTCATCCATCTGTATCATATTGAAATATAACGTACAGGCGGCACAGCACCATCCGTCGTGACAGTATTCTGCGGATGGTCCGTGTGTCCAAGGTTCAGGCATGATAAAGGCATGGCTCAGTGCTGGATGGGGCCTGTTTCAGAGAGTCACGGGGTCAGTCGGTCAGGGGGCGAGGGGAGGAGGAGGAGGAGGAAGAGGAGGAGGAGGAAGAGGAGGGTGGAATTATAGTTATTGACTGGCAGAGGGACCCCTGGGTAAACATATGGGGGGTGGTGTAGCGCCTTTAGCACGAGGAGCCATTCGGATCCGCCTCCCCGGGGGTGTAGAAATCAGGGATGGGTAGACCAGTGTGCAGTGTGACCTGCGGGAAAACACACATTTGCATTCAAATATATGGGTAAATGAATCATGGTGAAAATGTTTAATATATTTCTCTGCCTGCAGGTGGAGCTGTGGAGCTGTGGAGCTGTTTCCTCAGTGAGTGTTTCTGTCTCGGGGGCAGTTTGCTTTCATCACCCAGAAACTATGCTCAATATGAATAAACTGCCTAAGAGCAATATGCAAGCTGCTAACTGCTGTTAGGTCTTTGAAGCTTCCTCTTTCAAGGTTTAATCCTCCGAGTCCATATTTGTAAAACTTGCAAAAGGATTTTTTAATGCATAATTACTGTACTTATGCTACTTTATTGATCTATAAGGAAAAAGGATGTGTTTTTGCTTGCGGCATCAATCAGGGCTCGGAGAGTGTTTTGTACAAGAAGCCAGGGCTCGCTATAAAACTGCTCCAGAGTTTTTTTCACGTTTATCAGTTATGATAAATTAATCCGGACAGTCATTATGTACAATATAGAAAATACTCTATTGCAAATAGTTTTTCCCAAAAATGCAGCAACGTTCTATTAAACTGCCGTAGTTTATGTGGACAAGTTTTTTTACATCTAACGATTTAGATTCTGCACAGTACAATAATCTCTCACAGAAGTTCATTTTTCTCATAGTTGGTAGAAATAGCCTTCGCAAAGATATGTGTGATATCCTTCAGAAAATAAACTGGGGCATTTATCAGGCTGAACACGTCTAACAAAAGATAATAATGAGTGGAATTATGGGATAGATGCTCCACTGCTGCTGCTGCTGCTGCTTTGATTAACACCCTTTTTCAAAATCCCTTTGCCTGAAACTTGGTGGAGAACTTTATCATTATTCCTTTAGCTTCACAATAGTGTAAGTTTGAAACCGGGTCATTTTAAGTTTGCATCTCTTGTACACATTTATCATAATTTTTGAAAATGAACAATATATTTTGTGGGTCAGAAAATGGTCTCATCAGCAGAGCGTCACGATTTTTAATCAACTTCAACCTCTTAAAAAGTCCTGGCTTGGCAATAGATAACTTATTTCAGCCACAATGTTCAGTCGGGTCACCACTTAGGGTCAAGTCTTATCTTAAGAACGACTGTATATATCTAACAAGGGGTTAAATTATCAAAAGATAAAGAATCCTCCCCTATTCTCTTTGCTCTGCAGAATCCGTCACTCATCATTCTGTACCTGGACGTTCCGGTTGAGGCTGATCGCCGGGTAGTAGACGCCCTCCAACCCCTCGAACGCCACAGGACCCTGCTGCTCGTCGTTGATGAGGAAGATGAGGATCCTGCGTGAGAAGTCCAGCAGCATTCCTATCGTAGCTCCTTTACTGATGCCGCCATCCGTCCTGCATCGTCACACAGAAAGAACAGACACTCACATTAAAGAAAAGATATTCTCAGTAGTGCCCTGTGGAATATGTGTGGAGGTCCTCCCACTTCCACCCCCCCACCCCCCCCACAGCTGCACCGTGTTAGTTTTTGAAATATTGGAATATGAAATATTTGACTTTTAGATTGGTTAGATTAAAGATAAAATCTTATATTAAAAAAATACTTGATAATATTGTGTTTTAGTAATGTCACCTCTTACAAATAACTTAATCTACATCAGTAACTTATTCTGTTCACACACCTGACTTTGTTTTTTACCTGTTGGTGTGTGAATTGTTGTGCATGAACCACGAGCGGTTGTTGTCCACATACATGGCCCAGGCCTTGTCGTCCTTCCCCAGCATCACGTCCTTCAAGACGTCGCCCCGAGCGATCCCGAAGGCCGGGTCGGGGTGGTTGTCGTAGCGATCGATGGTCATCTCCCAGTAGTGCACGCCGCGGGAGAAGGCGGAGTTACCCATGACCACTCTGTCGTCGTAGCTGTTGCACGACACCGTCAGGTTGTCGTTGGAGAAGATGATGTCCGGGTGAGCGGAGGCTGGGTCAAAGGTGAACCAAGCAACTGTGCACAGGAACAGTTACACACACACACCACACACACACACACACACACACACACACACACACACACTGTGGTTTAGCATCAATACAAATGTCAAACAAAGGAACCACAATCATGTTGAATGGACTGGACAATGGTTGCATGGATCTAGAAGTTGGAGGTCGGATGAGGTGAAGTTAGACTGTAAGAGCATCTAAATGAGGAGGACAACATGAATGAGAGAAGATGATATTTACTACCACTATAATGATTATTGTCATATACTTATAACTTAAGATATAACTTAACATATAACTTAACACATAACTTAATCCAATTATCTTAATCTTAATGATAATCACATCTGCGTCAGACAGCCTGAAAAGAACTGTTGGCATTTGTGTTAACCTGCTTGGAACAGGGTGGGTGGTGTTTATGACAACTAAATACATACATTTAGTCCTTTCTTAATAATTCCACATTTTGTCCTTTACCTTAAAGGGCTACTTTACTCAAAACACAAAGAAATGAGTGTGAATCACCTGATTTGTTGTCACTCATAGTAACAAACCAGCAGGGACACATCTCTTGACAGTGCAGCTCCTGCTCAGTGTTCTAACTTCCTCTCAGACTTCACTCAGCTCTCATGAGAGACACTTTCCACTGCAGCAGGAAGCTGCTTCCACAGAGAGGAGCCCTGATAGACGCACTGCTCAGTAAATGCCCACCAGCAAATGTCAAATGGAACATTTCTCAGCTAAAGAGACATATTTCCTGGAAAAGTTGGTGTAGATTAAAATAAGAGGTAACATCAGGACAAATATTGGACTTTATAGAGTTGCCAGGTAGCTAGAAACATGATGGTAACTAATAATTTGTTCAAATCTCAGAAAAAAGCTAAATATCTATAGTGGTAAGCTGGACAATACGCTTTATGGTAATTCATGTGAACTGTGTTTAACTGTTCTGTGATCTGTTGCAGAACATAAAACTCCAAGCAGGTTAAATCAAATGCTAACGATACATTTTGCAAACTGTTTGACGTTAGGTTAAAAAAAAACTATATCACCACAGCTCTTAAATCTTAAATTCTATACAGAGACACATGGGAGGTTGGCAGGCGGGCGTTTGCACTTTATATGGGCTCCACTGGACGGGTCGTTACACCGCTGTCACCGCACGCAGTAAAGTTTCATTACAAAGCTTTATTTCCCACAGGAAATAAAACAAAGGCATTTATTAGAAGCCTGTATCGGAGGGTTTAATAAATGAAGCCCACAGAGCAGCAAACTGCCCACCTGCTGGTTGGAGAGTGAGGGAGGACTGCACTGATGGAACGGGCGAGAGAACCAGGGAGGGGGGGTTCATAGAGGAAACAGTCAGCAACGAGAACCGTCCATACCTGTGCCTATAGACTGAATATCACATGGAGAGTGTCCAGCTGAAATGTGACATGAGAGGTGGGGATAGGGGTAGGTGGGGGAAGCAGTGTTCATCAGGGAGGCTGTTTTTACTCAGTGGACAAAAAATAAAAATGCGAGGACGATCCACAGAAGCAAAATCCTACTGAAAACAAAGCAGGGTTAGACTTGAACAGAGACAGCAAGGAGAGAAAACCAAAGAGAGAGACACGCTCCCCTCTCTGCACTGAGAAATACAAAAACCCAGAGAATCAAAGCACAGTCTGGTCGGGGCGAACAATGTCAGCGCTCTGCACAAACACATCTGAGTGGTTGGATCCCTTTTTTACCGGCTTGACAGCTGCTGGGTGCTGGCGCTGGCAGGTAGGGAGGCTGTCTGGGCCTTTCAGCTCCACTAATGGAGGACAAGCTTCTCGTCAGAGCAACATTAAACTAATGAGAACACAAACACGCAGCTGGATTATACACAAGCCTGCTGATCGTGGATGTACCTGGTTTCATAGAAGCACAAACACACTCTTAAAAAAACAGAATTTTACATCCTGTTGCTGCTTTAGGCTTAAAACCTTGCGTCTGACATTTTGGAAGCTTTTATTGTTGTTGTTATTTTTTGTGTTACAGGTAAATTTGATTGCAAAAAAAAATCCCTATAATCTATATGCATGATATTAAATATGACTTTAGTTGACTTCCAGATGGTGCAAGGCTTTAATCTGGCAGCAACAACTTATTATTCTTAAGATCTTCTGAAGGATTTTTGATTTTTGATGTAAAATGAATGTGTGGCTCCCAAGAGAAGAAGGAAACTGAGCCGAGACTCGAGTCAGTGATCTCATCAAGTGAAAAACATAAGAAATCTATTCAGATTCTAGGTTGATTTGTTTTCAGTAAACAAAGAAGGACGACTGAAATGACAGTAAACATATCTGAGATAAATTGATTTGACTTTTTTCATTTGGTCCATGTCCTGTCCACTTACATGGAGGAGTCAGGATTAACGGCCACCAGGGGGCGATCAGGACGGTTTGGCTTCACTTTGGGCGAGTTGTCATGTCAGCCATTTTTATAGTTTACAGTACCACAATCAGGTTTCATCATGTCAGTAAAATCCAACATAACATCAACAGAAATATATCATGCAAAAAATAATAATACTTCAATAAAATGATTGATAACACTAAGTGGTTCATCAACTATATATAAGCAAATGTGGCAGGTACTGTATATGAGCTGAAAATGACTTATTATTATGAATATCTGTGGATCACATGACAACACGACCTGCTGGACAGCTGCTATTTTCTAAATGACAGCCATTTGAAATCAGGGAGGATGAGTGACATCTGATTTCATAGCTGCTAGTGTGTATTTATATGAGTGATCTTGACCTTTTTAAAAGCATCCAGTCTCACAGGGTCTGATGGTCTAAAGGTCCCATGTTTCCCTATCACAGATAATGGGAACCTGAAAAATATGTTCCCCAGCTCTATATTCACTTAATATTTCATGGATCATAGTGGGAACTTGTAAAAGGCGGTTTCTGTTCCCCCTTTCTGCCTCCCAGTTTAATGAGGGAACATAGGACCTAGGGAACATGGGACCCTGTGCACACAGGTATGTTCACTTGCCTTAATGTTCATTTGAGTTCCCTGGGGATGAATCTTATTGACTTTAGTGATCCGTCACACTTGTGGTTTGGAGCTAAAGATCTCAGGAACTGCATTTCTTACAGATATTTATAATTAAAAATAACTTTGCCTATTAATTATTTTATCAAGTCAAAAATAGGTAGGAAGGTAGGTAGGTCAGTAGGTCAGTAGGTCAGTAGCTAGAGAAGCTGCTGCTTGAGCTGACACCATCTTGCTAGTTTGACGAGTTTGGTTTGTGAGTTCATCCTGCCGGAGGAAGAAGCTCTAGAAAGTTTACAGCCTTGAGACTTTTGGCTCTTTCTGGATTCTAACGTTACGTGTGAGAACGATTTGTATCTCAAATACTCACTGCCTTATCCTAGATGAATAATAATAAATGGCTGAATTCAGTTATGAGAGGGTATTTTTGTTCATATAGGCTACAGTCATGTACAGTGGGAGGAGGAGCTGGTGCTTAACGTACTCTCAGACGTCTGCATGATCAGGGTCTTGCTGTACTGCCCCACTCCGCTGGCGTTGAAGGCCTTCACTCTGGCCTTGTACTTGCTGTTGAAGTGAAGCCCGTCCACTGTGCAGATGGTCTCCGTCCCCACGTAGACTTCCTGTAAAGACACCGGCAGATTCATTAACTGCGTGATCATGACACCGAACAGACCCAGAGTCCTGGTCCCTGGAACCCGGCTTCTGAATCGGCAGTGAGTGAAACAAATGAAGAGCGTGAGCTGGTACAACTGAGCGTGGGCGAGCCAGCCCACACCGGAGTATAAATAGACGCAGGGACACAACTCGCCGAGCTCAGCGTGGCACTGCGTTGGCGAGCCTCGGTGAGTCAGAGAGGAGAGGAGACGGACAACTTCCCACAACGTTTTTACAAAATAGTTGTTTTGGCAAAGCTCAGCTTCGACTGCAGGAATAAAAAAGAAATAAAACGAAGTGAGTTGAAATTAAAGAGACGCACAGACTGGATGGCAGATGGCGAAAGGGCAAAAACAACACTTAAGACATTTTAAAACACTTAAAACCTGTATTTTGAAACACAATTACAATAAACACAACAACATTTAACGCTATTTAAAATGTGCTCTTGTATGTTCTGCTCCATCTCAGCGGTAAATCTCACGCAAACTGCTGCACAATGTCCTCAAGCTGCGACAGAACCTGGCACCAACTTCCCACCAATTA
This sequence comes from Pseudopleuronectes americanus, assembly GCA_038501795.1. Lineage (NCBI taxonomy): Eukaryota > Metazoa > Chordata > Actinopteri > Pleuronectiformes > Pleuronectidae > Pseudopleuronectes > Pseudopleuronectes americanus. The sequence continues at coordinate 19,179,176 of CM076726.1, read as the reverse complement.
GCAGCGAGCGGAGACAGTTGGTGGATCTGCTGGCAGCCGGCTGGTCCATGATCAGCCTCTCATGGAACAGTTGTAATTAAGAGCGAGCGGTGAAGGCGCGTACAGACCTACGGGAACACATAATCAACTTAGAGGGTGAAATTGAGATTGCAACCAGCTGCCGTCAGCTCGCAGCAAAACTAACTCAGGGGCCAGTGCCTGTTTTTCCTAAATTTAAAACCCAGGATGCCCCAAACAAGCAGCTGCTGGCCCCACCTCACATTGCACAGTGAGGGTGGAGCTGATGACCCGAGTCCTGCAGGAGCAACTGCAGACACATTTCATCCTCGTCACAAACCACCAGAATCTGTTTACAGTTTTAAATCGGATCTCAATCAGCTTCCTACACTCTAGACCCCTTCACACAGACGTCCCACTGTTTTTGCTCGGCTTAAAACTTTAACACTGAGGAATGTTTCCTTTTAAAGTGTATTTCTGCTTCAAGAGTGGGAATTAGGGAAACTCCAGTTGTCTCTCTCGTTACATGGATAAACATCTCATCCCTTTTTCTTACTCGTTATTGTCTCAGTGAAAGCAGGAGCAAGAAATAAAAGATGATTAAAAAAAAGAGGAGCCAGTTCTCATTTGTTATGAGACGGCAGCGTACGTGGGGAAGCTGCTCTTTCCAGGTTTAGAGTTCAGACACAGATATCCTCCCTCATTGTACTGAGGGGATTGTTCAGGAGGTATAAGTTGTCCTGGTTAACAAAAGCAGGGGGCTCAGTGTACACAAAGCTGGGGAGGGTCTGATGAGGATCGATTACACGGCCAAACCCACTTTGATCCCAGATCCCACTTCCTGTGGGATCATCCCAACCAACAGCTGCACGACAGATCCTTCACTCCCGACCGTGTGTCACTCAGCGCCTCACTTCCCCCCGAGTCACGTGACCACGTCAACGGGTCTTTGTTGAGATAGAGGTGCTGCAGGGTTCTAGAGGTGAATTATGACTCTAACTGGTCCTGTTACTTCACTTTTTGTTGTCTAATCTGAATGTAAATCTAAGGAAAAAGTCGTGGTGACATCAATTAAAGTTGAAGAATGACTCCCAGCATGGAGGGACAGAGGGACGGAGGGGAAGAGGGAGAGAGGGACAGAGGGACAGAGGGATAGAGGGGGAGAGAGGGACGGAGGGGCAGAGGGACGAGGGACAGAGGGACAGAGGGCAGGGACAGAGGGACAGAGGGACAGAGGGGCAGAGGGACAGGAGGGACGAGAAGGACAGAGGGACGAGAGGGACAGAGGGAGAGAGGGACGGAGGGGAGCAGAGGGACAGGCGAGGGACAGAGGGACAGAGGGGACAGAGGGAGAGAGGGACAGAGGGAGAGAGGGACGGAGGGACAGAGGGATGGGGGGACAGAGGGACAGAGGGACAGAGGGACAGAGGGACAGGGGCGAGGGACAGAGGGAGAGAGGGACGAGGGACAGAGGGACGGGGGGGACAGAGGGACAGAGGGACAGAGGGGCAGAGGGACAGAGGGGCAGAGGGACAGAGGGAGAGAGGGACGGAGGGACAGAGGGACAGAGGGAGAGAGGGACAGAGGGACAGAGGGACAGAGGACAGACGGACAGGGGGACAGAGGGACATAGGGACACCTACCCTGAAGGGACCCCCGTTCCCGTCGTCCAGCTCCAGGATGTACCCGTCCACGGTAATGGTGGAGAGCGGCGGCTGTTTCCATGACAACGTGGCACTGTTGTTCTGCGTGCAGCATTCCTCGAGCTGGAGCATCGGAGCAGCTGGGACTGAGGGGGGGGGAAACCAGGCCAGGTTAGAGCCCAGTGAGGTATGGACGGGCACACACACACACACACAGACACACACACACGTTCTGCATTGCACAAAGTCCTGTTGGATATTTACAGTTTATTTCCCTGTAAGTTTATGAATCAACACATGCATCTATAGCTTCCGACATATAAAGATGAACACAGCAAACCTCTTTCTCTTTTTCAGTAACTTATAGAATATTTAACCAAACATTTTCAGTATTTCGATATAAAACTGCTCAAAAATACACAAACGCAGACCAATATATATGCAAAATGAAACGATAACATGTAGTACACCTCCTGACATCAATTGAGAATTAATTATTATGTTTACCAGTAAAATAAGTTGTGATTTTAAAGAGTTCATATATGCAAGAACAGGTTGTTTTTAAATGGCCACTGTAAACCCAGGGGCCTGGTGGCACAGATAGAGGAGGACACTCAGGTCAGAGAGAAAGAACATTACTGTCCAGAATAGATTTTAGGAATCAAACCTGCAGTAAAATCACAGTAAACATTAAATAGTTTAACAAAATCTTCTGTAAGTTTGTTACAGTAAACCAGGATTGTGAATACTGCAGTGATATTATAATGAAAAGTGAACATCTGCTTCACTCCACTGCAGGAATATATTGTTTCGCTCAAAAATGCTCGGGGAACATCAGATCCCAAGGGAACTAAAACTTTCCTCCTGTTCTGTACCTGCCCCGCCTCCTCTTTCCCCTCTCTCTCTTTCTCTCTCTCTCTCTTTCTCTCTCTCTCTCAGACACCCTTCACATGTCTCCACCCATTCATCTCCCCTCTCTCTCACTCTCTCTCACTCTCACCTTTCATCTGCACAAAGTCCAGCTGGTGGATCGTCTGCAGGAGCGGCCCGCTGTCCAGGGTGAGGTCAAAGTCGCTGTTCATCCTCGGGGTGAGGGTTCCCTTCCCCCACTGACTCTCCGTCATGTGGACCCTCCGGATCAAAGCGTCCGAGATCTGAGAGCAGCCGCAAACTGTGTTACTCACCCATAACAAGGTATCATCTCTTAAACAACAGCCTCCCATAGAGCATCCAGTTTAGATTTGTAATCAGGTAGAATTATAAAATCTTTGGGGAAATTCATTCAGTGACGTTTCAATGATTACAATTAACTGAAAAGGTAACTGAGATACTTGATTCTCCTCAAATGGCTCAAAGTAAAACAGGTGAACAGGCAAACATGTGAAATTTGTACGCAGACTCGAAAAAAATTCAATATATAAAAACTATAATCTCTAATTAGGTTTAAATAGAGCATTTCTTTTTCCTTCCAGGGAATTTTGGACTTGTTATTAAGCACTAGACCTGTACTTCTGCTATAAATATTTCTCCACGATGGTTAAAAATCAGTTTTGCACGGTGCTAAAAAAGCAGATACAAATATAAATAATTTAAATCTAATTTTAAAAACGTCTGCCCCATGCAGATGAGTCCTGTGCTTCCCACCGTTGAGCACACAACTGTCACATGAGACACACAAAACCAAAGTGTTTCAGCCGTCAGAAGATAAAAGATTAAACTGTGCAATCAAACTGTAACTTCACTGTATGTATCATGGCAGATTTTGTTTTTAAGTTATTTCTCAGTTTTATCTAAATGCATTTGGGTCTGAGTCAAATTAGCAGCTTGGGATTTACAGTTTACTGCCACATGAATTTTTTCTTCCTTGGAGAAATGTCAGCAAACCGCCCACGAGCGGGAAAATGTGTGAAAACTGCAGCTTCAACAGGTTAAGAAATAAAAAACTAGAAAACTGTTTTTCAATCTTCTCACTGCAGATTTGAAAGTTTTAGCATTTTCTTTTGGATTCATGGAGTCTTAACAAATTCAAGTGTAACAGCAGGGACACTCTAATTTAGGTTGAACTTGCCACAAAGTGTTGAGGCTGTAGTTTACTTTATTTTAAACGGTGATGAGCGAGAAGGTTTGGATCCTCCTCTACTTCATCCACTCAATCCAGGGAGATGTTCGATTCTTACCTGGAGGAAACCACTGGGGTCGTTCTCCTTGATGACCTCCAGACAGTACTCCATCAGCCCCGTGGTCTGACGCAGCTTCACCGTACAGTGGGAGATCTGATCCCGGACCACCTGGAAGCCAAAGAGTGAAAAATACATTTGTTTTTCGGAAGTAGAATACAGTTATTCAGCCACAACAAGCATATAGGGAAGGTAATTGTATATTTTCCTGTTGATACTATGAACTGGAAAAAGGAAGAAACCACAGAAATAAGGTAAAAGGAAGTGATAGAGTATTAATATTACAGAGTGGATGTAGACTGGAGATGAAAAGACATTTTGAAAAAGGGAATGATGAAGGAGAGACAGAAAAAGGAAATAAAAAAACACAAAAGGAAGATGTCGGGTGGAGGAATTAGGCCGACACACACACACACACACACACACACACACACACACAACACACTGAACGAGGCTGTTAATGGATGAATGAGACGAGCAGGAGGAAAACCAATAATGAGATTAGGAGCAGGATGGATTGAGTGATTTTTCCCTGTGGAGACACAGATCGGGGGAAGGAAGAGGCGGCTGTGGGGTTGGACGACATCAGATCCTGTCACTGACGTTCACGTGAGGGAAGTGACATTTTGTTTTTCACACGCTCGGCCGTGTGAGGAGTCGTCAGCGTGAGCCGCTTACATCAGAGCTGAGATGTGACATTTTCTTCTCCAGTGACCAGCGGAGTCCAAACGTGCACAGACACGTGCGTCAGAAAAAAAACAGATTTTTATATTTATCCTCGTGTAACATGAACCCTGCTTCTCTGTGCTTTGATTTGATATTTCATAGATGAGACCGGGGAGAATTCCCTCGGTCTCACCGGTACTACTGATGTCCATAGAGCCCCTGCACCCACTCCTGCCACAGTGAAATAAACGGAGGAGCTGGACCGATGGTTGCTAGGTAACAGAAGCTTCAGTGCTGCGATCCGAGGGGCTCCGAGGCTGAACGGAGGAGAATCCTTCCTGCAGCCGCTCGGAGACCGACACAATGAACACACACTGACACAATGAACACACACTGACAGACTGACACACACTGACAGTCAGTGAGCGTCAACACGCAGCAGTGAAGACTCGTGTGAGATTTTCCCCCGGATTTGAATTAACTGCACTTTCTCAGATAAATGTTCACAAAAATTTACAAAAAAGTGCAACTTGCAGAATATGTAGCATTAGTACATGAATATCTGATGAATATCTGCAAGTACAATATGTTTTGGCCTACTATATTCCACGTAGCACATGGGAGATTTTAAAACATATTCCACAAACTGTATTGTTGTGTTATAGATTCAAAATTCATGTTTCCCTCTTTTTTCTAATCCACTAACTATACATGTGATTTTATATAACATTAGAAATATGTATTGTGATAAATTCAATTTATCTTAATTCTTAGTCAAAAATTGAGACCCAACTTTATTACATCTGATGCAAAATCAAAAAAAACTATGTTTATAGATGAGCTACCACAGCATGGAGGACAAAAGTATAAATAAATAAATAAATGCAGGAATAGGTTATAAAATGCATGAAAAAAAATAATACAAAAATACAGTTTGCGATGAAAAAGGATATTTGTGTAGTTTTTTACATTTATTTATCTCATATTTAATTATTTTACAAAAATAATACATGTAGAAATGTGTAAAGAACTGCATGAACAAATGTATAAATACATAGATTAACTAATAGATGTAGAAATAAATAAGAAGAGAAATAACCTTTTTCATTGCAAAACAGTTTTTTATTTTTGTGTATAATTATTTACTTCTGCATTCATTTATTTGTTTAAACACATTTTTGTACTCATTCTGCATAAAGTCTATTTACATCTGAACCGTGCATCAGATGTTCAAATCAAATTCTGGAGCCTGTGCGGTAAAAACTGATGAATGTGTAAATCAGTTATTCACAATAAAACATTTTATCCATCCTCTTTTTATGGACCGACCTTTTTTTTTACATATATATATATGTCACGTGTAAACATGTCGTAATTTGTCCTAACAACCGGTGCTTAGAATGTAAGATCATAGGGGGAGCTGTTGCCATGACAATGGAGGCAAGTTTTCAAAGCTTGTGGACAAATATGGAAAAACACATTTATACAAAGATGACATCAACATAACCGGAGCCTCAGATAACTGTAGTAGGTTTAATAAAGATGTGTCTAAATTCTTATATATAAAAAAAATCCAGAGAGTCTAATCATCACAACTTTACATTATAAAATCACACATATGGAATAAACAAAAACCTGTAACATTAGGATCCTGATTACATGAGTTGCAATTAAACATTTCCACCATATTGTCCGTCCATATCTGATGCTATAAATAAAGCTTTCAGTGCTACATGTGATGGAGGCGCCTTCGGGTCACTCCTGGCAGCTAAAGCTACACGGCAGCTGATACTGATGGATGCCGATGCTACAGCTCTTCTCTACGACCGATACACCACATATTCAATCAAAAAACACCAGTCCAATGCCCACGCTGAGCATTATTGGATGTTTCTTCAGGGCGCAGCTGACGGCAGATCACAGACATTTTGACTCTGAAAGGAAAAAGAGCAGAAAACAGGGAGCGCCTGATGTGAGGAGTGTCTCTCGCTTTAATCAAACCTCAGAGAACTCACAGCTTCTGCTTCACTTCGGCTTCGTCTGGCTGAAAAACTGCAGAAACACAAGATATGGAGTTTCTCATTCGAGCCTCTCAGCCTTTACCCCTGCAGTTGTTACACATGCGCTCTTATCTGCCGGGAGCCGAGGATGGCACATTTAAGCAAAGTCTGCAGATGAGTCAGTTTGTTTAGCTGCAGATCCCGAGGCCGGACTCACGTTGGTTTTGACCCTTTTTCCCTTTCTGCCAAAAATATCAGAGGTTCTGCACGAGGCTGAGATGACCGGCTTCAGAAGTGAGTGAATCCTCGACCCCCGTCCATCCTCACGTGAGCAGCGTGAACTCGAATGAACCAAACATTTAAAGAAACAATGCAGCATCTCTTTAAAGGCTCAGACCAAAGCAAAGGAAAATGTGTCGGACTGAATTGTATACCAAGCAGAAACAAAATTTATATTTACATCGATGCAGCTAATCACATCTTAATTAACTCCCCTTGTTTTAGTGCTGTAATCAATCAGGGGACCGTGTTTAACCTCTTCTCCAATACGGTGAAAGGAGATCTCCCACCAGCTCAGAGGACTTGCTCTACATCTATGTGGCTGAAGGCCAAACCGTCCCTGCTGTGTCAGGCCTGGAGCCTCCACACCCCCCCCTGCAGTGGCCTGGCAGGGCATCAGGAAGGGGTTTGTCACTCCCTGTTCAACAGCCCTGCTCATACCCTGTCCTCCGCACGCTGCTCGACTCACGATATCTGAAGTCATACGGAGGAATTTCATTGCATCTATTCGGTCCTCCCTCTCAGGTTTGACGCTCCCTGAAATCTGCTTCACATCAGCTCCAGACTAAGAAGCTGCCACAGACGATACATCTCTGTTGGATGATCAGCGGATAATGGCGAGTGGGGGGGTTCATTCATCCTGATTTAACACGGGAGGGACAGGAGCAGCTGGAGGTGGGACGCCAACACAACTCTACTCCACACAATCTCATTAAAGCGTGCTACTATTCTCACTATACAAGGAGTTGTGTTTTCCCTGTTCAACCTTTGACAGAGTCAAGAAACACCCAATTTCGCGATGCTACAGAAAGTGAAAAACATTCCCTGATCTGCTCCAAAACGTTTGTGTTCTTCCCTAAACTATACGTTGTATTTCACCAAGTTTCCTTTAAGTAATTTTTGTGTAATCCCGCTAAATAACAAGCAATATTTAAAGCTGCGATTTAAAACCGTAAACATCTTAGGCAAATGTTTACCAACGTAATAAAATCAAAGTCGGCTAATTGCTTTATTTATTTACGTCTCTTTTCAACCAATGGAGTCGCCCTCTTCAGGTAATTTGAGAGAATACAGGTTTCAGGCCCTTCTGCATTGGCTTAACTCATTTGATCCATTGTTAATTTCTAAAAATACTGATTTTAGCAGCTTTAAAGAGACACTAACACAAATAATGTCCTTCAGCACTGACAACAACTACAGACGCAGGATATTCTAAATGGGGACACATTATAAGCAGTCATGCATCAGCTGCAGATTCTGATCTGTGACCGGCTACAGAACCTGCCGCCTCCTTCTGCGTGTTCCTGTTGTGATTATTAGGTCACTGCGGCAGAAGACACTGTGGCTGCAGCCTCCCTCACCTCTTCTGTCACAGCAGCACAGGCCGGTGCACAGAACAGCCAGGACCCTGCCGTTAAATCCTCTAACAGTTCTGACATTACGGCCGAGCATGAAGATGATTTAATGACACCGACAGACGAGGGGTTAGACGGGGTAAGAGACGGAGAGTAAAAGATGTCGGGAGGAGAAAAAGGCCGTAAAGGGATCAGAGAGATGTGAGGAGATGAAGACAGGAGGTGGAGAAGAAGAGAGGAGGATGAAATACATGAGGGGCTGAGGTGGGAAAACATTAAATCAAAGTGCAGGAACAGAAGAAGGTGAATGACGGGATGTAAAGATGCTTCTACTCCGTCCTGTGTGTGAGGAGCTGCAGAGACGGTCAGTGAAAGTGACAACTGACACTCAGACGTCAGTGAGGATCAAGCGTTAATATGGATCTGATACCCGGGTCGGCAAAGAGCAGCTGCAGCGGTATGACGGGCTTCACCTCACTGATGCAACATGATGGGAACACTAATGGAGAAGAGTCGCGGTCAGAATTACATATTTGTATCAATCAATGATTCATTCAGTCTATAAAACGAAGGAAATTCCTGCTCACTGCAAATCTGTCATTGAAATTTCTGTCTGTGTGTCTCACGTATCTCGAGGAGCGTTCATCTTATCGGCTTCACACTTGACATGTGACTTGTTAAAGGCCGAAGGAAGTGCAGAGAAGGGACGGGAATCGGCAGGGACCTCCCGATACGGTACTATCACGATACTTAGGTGGCGATACGATATGTATTGCGATTCTGTGGGTATCGCGATTCGATATTACGATTTCTTGCGATTTCTTTTGGTTATTAAACTGGACCATGGCAAACAGTTGAATCATACCTTCAAATACAACCAAGTCAAATTCACTTACGGCTTAACAAAGTTTTATTTCAAATATTAACATTAACTAAATAGAAATGTGCCCTATTACTGAATAGTCCCTATCAACTGCACACAAACTGACAGATTAAGAAATGTATACCACTTAGGCTACTTTTAAACAATAAAAAAAAGGTAAATTAAATAGAATGAATAAAAGTTTACTTAAAATATAGACTTTGAAATAAACAACATGTTGTTTGCATGTAGGCTATGCAAAGCTAGTGCTTGGGTATGTTTAGATACTCCTCCCCCCATATATCCCCCCCCATATATAAAACCAATAAATATATGTTTAAAACCAATAAATATATGTCTAATATATGACAAGTGCTCTGTGGCAGCGGTGGCTCGGACTCAACAACTTAAGATAGTTACTCAGACAAAACAGGACATCTGAACTGGACTCTGGGAAACTGGAATGGATATTTTATTTTAATGCTTCTTTCCTCCTTCCATGCATCCATCATCTACACCTCTTAACCTTTGAGGGTCTCCGCTGGAGCCAATCCCAGCTGACAACGGCTGAGAGGCAGCGTACGAGTACACATATAGAAACAAACAACCACAATCACATTCACACCTACGGGCATTTTCCGAATTTCCAATTAACCTCGGCTGCATGTGTTTGGTCTGTGGGAGGAAGTCGCAGTGAGAAGTGATAAATCTTTCATGAAAACAGTCATTAGAAGTTGGGAGTGGATTCGTTTCTCCGTGGATCTATCGAGCAGTTCACAAAGAAAAGCATGAATGCGATTCAGCAGGAGCCTGAATATTTCATGCTCGTCCTCCTGTGACACTCTGCTGCTGCAGATCCCACTGCTGCAACCAAAACTGTCATTCAGCGACGCACAACATTTTGTGTACATGTGTCTAAAATGTCCAGCCTGTTGGAAAGTGGAGGAGCCGGAGGAGCGTGGATCCCCTGCAGCAGAACACGTACACAAGGGAGGACAGCAAATCGCTATTGTACTAAAACACTTTTTTAGGAAACCGTTTTCAGTGCAGCGGCTCTCACAGACCGACTTCGTTTCAGATTCACTTTGTGTTGCTCTCATCAGCCTCAAGAAGAATCCCTGAGCTCCCAGATGAAATACAGCTAAAGAGACGGAGATCAGAGGCAGCGAGTCTGATCACATTCAACTCATTCTCCACGATGCATTAAAGGACTATACTGGGAGACACAATTTGACTCGATAAATTCAATTACATTTACAGCTTGTTAAACTTACACATTTGCTCAGAGACAGTTTGAATCAGACATTTGAATACGGTGAGAAGCACGAACACCTCTAGTCTTCACCGCTGCTGCTCACTGGGGGTTTCATGTGCTTGTTTTTCAGGCACAGGAAACAAAAGAGGATGTTCGGTGCAAACTTTAAAGGATCAAGAAAAAAAGGCCTTTAAAAAGAGTCCCGATGAAGGATCATCATTTAAACGTTAAAGGTTTAAAGCCTCCGTAAGTGGATTTTCACATCTCACTGTCAGAGAGTGGGAGAAATAGCTGCCTGGAAGGAGGGAACACAATCTGAACACTTTGAACACTGTGGCCAGTATAAGATTAGTTATGCAATTCTCAGTTAAGGGACTAAAACATGATCCTGTACCGGTGCAGCCCCTGTGAAACAATCAGTCTTCAGAAGCAGCCTCGGAAAGATGCGGCCCCAGGATTTAGACACAGCTCTCACCAAGTTGGCGGTGGAAATCAACAGAGGTTTTTTTTTGCAGTGGTGTTTGGATCTGACCTCGGGCCTGTTGATGAAACTGAGGCACCGCTCACTGTGAGTCTGAGTGGAGCTGAGTAAAGGTTCTTTTAGTGACTCAGCACGACAAACCAGCAATAACACAACCTTCCTTCCTCCTCTGCTGCCTCTCTACACAACACACGGGTCAGTCGTGCTCGCCTTGTGAAGGATCTACTTCTCGCCTCCGCAGCTTCAAACAACCAGCGCGATGAGTCCCGGTCACCATGGTGATCTGGAGAGCAGCAGGGAGCTTCGGGGGGGGGGAGATGCTAAGTCAGCTGCAGCCACCTCGCTGTGTTTCAACTGGTTCCGTGTTTTCTATGTGCGTCTCGTGGCTTTTATCATCACGGCATCAGCAGGATTAATCACGGCCACTTCATTAGCTTCCTAATTGGTCACATGGAAAATGCAAAGCTGGCATTTTGCTACATGCAACAATCAGCTGCTTCTATGCAAATACAAAAAAGGATTTAATGTTATCAACACAACATGGGACAGAAACATGTCCCAGTCAATTACAGCTGCGGGACGATCCCCCCCACTGAGCCACGAGCTAATGAAGCAGAAGGCGTCTGGCGTCCACCTTAAGTGAGCTGCCATGTCCACCAGGAGCAAGGGAGAAATGAAGAAGAAACACGAGGAGATCTCTTCCATCACAGACTCTGTGGGGAAACTCCATTGATGGAGCGAGTATCAGATCCGTCATGGGGGGGGGGACACGCGGAGCTGCCGATCTGTCGGCCGACCTGACAGGAGGGATCAGATCTGCTCAGAGACACATTAACATTCCTGCGTCTTGGAGGTGCTAATGTGTCCGATGTCTCTCTGCACATGAATAAACACACATCCATCACTCAACAGCAGCCGTGCTTCGTTAAACGGAAACGCAGTTTGCATTTTAAGCGTGCACGGCTGAATCCAAAACAGCAGCGTTTGAATGCAACCTCTTCAAACTGCGCCACCTACAGGCAATGAGAGTGATAACAGCGGCTCAAAGTTACCAATCTGCCGGCCAGCACCTCTGAAGAAGAGGTTGTTTTGCGGTTTTATGGATGATTGTGTGTCTGATCATCTTCGTAGTGATGTCGATCAAGAACAGGAACAATCACAATTGCCAAAATCGCAAACAATTTCTATAATGCGTAGCTATGTTACACAAAAAGACTCATTGCCTGCAGGGGGCGCAGCACAGTGACCAGACATGCCGGGTTAAATTTGATTTATAATCCACCATCTTCATATTCTGTCTATGGAGAGAGGAGGGAGTCAAATGTGTGTAAGCGTATGTTAATGTACTGTATGTGCGTCAGTGTGTCAGTGTGCGAGTCGCTGCTCACATGTTGCCGTGCGCGGACCGTGTTTCTCGGAACCACCTACACGTGTGAAAGCTTGATTCTACAGATCGTCCAAGTGTGAAATTGGATGCTGTACGGCACAAATGTATTTACCCCTCCCCCCCTCCTCTTCCTCCTCTTCCTCCTCTTCCTCCTCCTCCTCTCCATCAAACCCCTCTCTCCGCTCTGTCCCTCGCTCACTGTGTTGCCGGTGGACTAAAGGAGAATGTGTGTCTGAAATCACAGCAACAGCAAAGACCTGGAAATGCTAAATATTAAAAGGATGTAACTGTTGTTCTTGCAGTTCAGACGTTTTAACTACAGATCAATGTGTTTCCCTTGCATTTAGATGAAAATGTGTCTCTTCCAGTCAGTACAGTTGGTGTTAGATTTCATTTTTTGCAAATGAATGTGCAAACAACTTGAAGTAAAATTGGTTTAAGACCAAATATACATCTTGATTTGTCTTATTCTTCACCTCCCTGGTTTAAATATCCAACCTACGCTACAACTCATCGATAACAAACCACAACAGAGCTTTGTAACGACACACAACATCACGGGGGTGGAACCTCGTGGAGCTCACTCACCTTCAGCTTGTGCTCGTGCTCCTTGTTGACCCGGGACAGCAGCTGGGCCTTGCGTCGGTTCAGGGCGTCGATGAGGGCGTCGCACTGAGCCACCAGGCACGCCTCGAACTCCACGCCGTTCTCCTGCAGGGGAGACGCACACAGAGGCTGGAGGAGATCTCACCAGGGAAAGAATTGAGCAACAGGACGTGTACTGACTGATGCAGAGTTTCACAGATCCTCTAACTGCAGCATTAACATTGAAATATACAGCAAATGTAAGATTTATTGTGTATTATCTGACTTCTTCAGTTGCATCATCCATCAGAGAGGTGGGTGGACAAAACCAACATGCAGCACCAGCACCTCGGGACGATGACTGATTCATGTTCCCACAACTACGTCCAGTATTATTCATTTTCACACATCCCAAACTTATCTCCTCCTCCTCCTCCTCCTCCTCCTCTTTCTTCACCTCCTCTCCTAACTTATCCTTATTTGTTTCCCTCCCTCCCTCACGTCTTCGTCATCTCACGATAACCAGCGGCGCCATTTAATCCCACCCTCCTCCTCCTCTGATGAATCTCTTCTTGCTCAACGTGAGGCGCCACAGAATGGAACCGACATCCTCACACACACACACACACACACACACACACACACACACACACACACACACACATCTTTACTTTGCAAACACTGAAACTCACAGAGGGGGGAAAGCGGCCTCCTGTTGCTATGGCAATGCAACAGTTTTATAGAATGTAATGTCGTTATTGATTCAATAAATCCTGACAAGTCTGTGACTCATGCACTTTTCACTGGTGGTTGACTGATTCAGGTTTTTAAAAGGCAGAGCTGCCAATGACTGATTTACATATTCCCTAATGTATGCGTGTGTGGTTGCGTGTGTGTGGTTGTGTGTGTGTGGTTGTGAGTGTGTGTACCTGGATGTGCTGCACCATGTTTCTCAGCTGGACCAGGAACTCCTTGGCCTCACTGGCTCGGTCTGACAGGCCGGTGAGAGCCTGGGACAGCTGACCCTGCAGAGCACAGAGAGGACGTCATCACACAGCAGCAGCAGCAGATACATGGATCATACGCACATATTCAAATAAGCAGTAGATCAGAAACACTCCAATAAGTTGTGTAGATGGAATCAGCTTCTGTTTAAGAAGAGCGGCTGAAGCTCAGGGGTTTAAATGTCAATCAGGAACAAGTAGGATTTCTTGAATCTCTATTTCCTGTCACCTCATTGTGGTAAAAACAAGATTAATCATTTCTGAATTAAACTTAAAATGAAGACAAAACTAATGTAGAAGGAAAATGCTGAGAATTAAATACCTTAACTATAAAACATTTTTAACCGTGAATAGAAGATGGGATAGAAACACAGACTAATGATATTAACGGAACGATAAAACTGAATATAATGTTGTTATGTATGAGGCAGATCGACTCAATGATAAATGAATATTCTCATTAGTCAAAACCCCGACAGCAAAGACAAAGGCAGGCAGCGTGAGATTCAAAACAGTAAAGTTATTTTTAATGCAGATTCCCTGAAGTTTCCTGATCATGTACATTTGTATTTAACTGTCAGTTTTGTCAGTTCTGTCAGTTCTTAAGTTTTCAGATGAAGTCTAAAGTGTCGAGGAGTCAATGAGGAAACTAAAGCTGCTTTATATCTGCTGAGAATCTGACATTTGCCAAAAATCTCATTCTCACAATCAAATTCCATTTCCTGCTCAAGCTCCAAACGACTAATGAAGAATGAAGCGCTCGACTGTTGGGAGGGATTTGTTTTGTTCTTGGGCTGATGGGAAATGCGGTTGTTCTGGATGGACACACAGGAGCTCCTGTTTGGACAGTTCACATACATGAAGCAGGGCTGTGTGAACAAGGAGGTGACGGAGCGAGAGGACGAGCGGCCTGACCCGGTGGGAACCTCGCTCGGTCGAGTGAACCAGACAACCGTCAACCCAGGGAGCGCATTGACCCCACAATAAAAGAAAATCACTTCAGCTCCGGAAGACAGCAATAAAACTAGCAAGTAGTTGATACAGTGGAAAAACGCTGAGAAAACATCCCGTCGTGCTCCGTGTCAAACCCGGCCTCTGGGATTCTGACGCCGGCCGACCTTTGACCTCAGAGTTTGGGAATCCGTGACAGCTGTCGCTAACATGAGGCGACTGCACCCAGGGACAGTCGGAGCCGGGAGCAGCTGAGCAAAGACTGGAATGTAAACAATCCAGGACCCGGGGGTCGGAACTTCAACAAACTTCCTCTTCGCTAACATGGGAATCACGTTTCAAGGGAGCCCCGAGAGACGAGCAGGAGCGAAGACACGTGTTTTTGTGTACATATTTATAGATGTTATGGAATTATGGGTGTCACCGATGCATTATTTGACGGTCAGTGAATTGTCACTTGTCCCCAGAGCCTAAAGTAACGTCTCTAACTTGGGCAAAGGATTTTTAACTTTATAATATTATAAAACAGAGAAATGAGGCAGATTCTCATATTTAAGATGAAGGAACAAACCAATATTTGTTGATTTCATCACAAAAACAATGTAAAATATAAACTGATTATCAAAAAGTTTGGCTTTCCTCTCTGATTCAGTGACAGAGGGTGAGGGAGCTTTGGCTTCTCCTCGGCCGGTGGACGGTCGGCGTGCGACCGGTGACGGAGCAGATGAAATGAAAAGCACTTGATTGTCTGGAGGCGTTTTTTCCACAGAGTCGGTTGAAGAGCCTTCAGAGCTCAGTCCTCAGAACCAGGTCAGAACGGGCCGTGAAAGTCTTATTCTCTGCTCAGCTCGCGGCTACGTCCCGATTAAAAGACAGATTTCAGCAACAGATGGGTGGAGGAGCAGGATGGGACCGGGACCAAAGAGATGGGGGGGGGGTGGGGGGTGGGGGGGGGTATGCATTTCACTGTTTTGATTAGTTTAATTAGCACGAATGAGGCGAATAAAGAGTGGAACAGTGGAAGATTGTAAACTACAGCCGGCTGCTCATTTCAAGCCAAACACTATTGATTCTTATCTCATCCGGTGTTAGATCAGTTACCAACTGTTGGGTTGATTGGAAACTCAGTCCATTGGCAGATTTAAGCTTATTCAAGCATGTTCTGTTCAAAATAAAAACATGTTTTGTATTGTTTTCATATAAAACAATGGTGGTGTCACGTAAACAGTTTTGTGTATCTGAGATATGTCTCCTTTGCATCATCAGAGGATCTGTTTTTAAAACAGTGAACAAGGGTCAATATATAAAAACACTTTTCTTCCTGGTGTGTTTTAGGTTTGTTAAAATGCTAAAAACAGAAACCGAACCCCCGACATAACATCAGAGTAAATTATCATTTGCGGCCGACACGATGAGATTTCCATCAGTTTCCTGGATGATTGATGAGAACTATTAGCGATAACTTGCCCTGCATGATATTTACATCTCATCATTCTTGGAAATTTGCATTTTTCACTCCTTGCCACGGGAAACCGACTTCACCGTCATGGCGTGATTCATGCTCTTGTAAATTTAGCTCCGGCAGATACTGTACCCTCGTAGAATCGAGCGTTTCCCTTCTTTTTTATTATTTTTTACAATTTTACCTCCACAATTCTCCTCTCATATTAATGCAAAGCGACTTCGAGTCGGCCCCGGGGATTAAAATACATCTTGTTAATGGGGGAAAGTTGAAATGAAAAGCATCCTGCTGCGTTCAGGTGGAGAAGAGGAGGATGCTGGAATGTTTGGAATGTTGGGGTGATGTCGCCCTGCTCTTTGGGAGCACTAATCAGCTCGGTAATTAAGTTGAGTGGGAACACGTGCATGAAATGAATAATTCACCAGCAGCTCCGGGGACATGTTTTCTCCGTGGCCGAGCGAACTGTCCAATCTGTCGCGGGAAAGCGCGTCACAGCCAATTTGGATTAGAAGCTCCCTCCCCCTTTCAGGAAGTGGGAAGTGCCAGGACAGGAGGAGGTAGGTGTAATGTCACTGCTAAGCTCGTAAAGCCGCGCGCAGAGCAAAAACGCTCCTCTTCAAGCTAATTATAAAACACACACACACACACACACACACACACACACACACACACACACACACACACACACCGGAATATCCACAAAAACGCTTCCCCGGCAGAGACAGATTCTGAGTTCCCGTAACCTACTTTCACAAAGCTGCATTACATCTCGGAGACGATTTTTTTTTAAGTGCCCCGCTGGTTCTCAGGGCTCGGGGGGGTGGGGGGGGTAAATACTCTCTGTGATGTTCTTTAAACACGTCTTTAGGGCTCGCTTAATCCCGGGTGCAACACACACTCACTCATTTGGTTACACACTGTAAACAGACGTAAAGTGAAGGTCAACTTCTGGTGACAGAAAACACCATACAAATGAAAAACACACACACACTAAAACCCAGCGATGAAAGAAATTGAAATCAGTGTAATTTTGCAGCGATTGTGTCCGCCCCCCCCCCAAGTGTCACCACCCGGAGACACCAGGGGATGAAAGGTTGTCGTTGTTTACATGAACTGCCGCAGCCCTCGGAGAGAACACACTCTGCATTATTGAGCAGGCGGCGATGATACTTAGTGTCTCGGGAATCTTTGTGTTGATAAAGATTAAGCTTGTGCGTCCTCCGACGAGCTGGAGAAAGTTAACACTCGTCCAGATTGTGATGCTGCTGCGTGTTCGTAACGAGATCCCTCATGAAACCGTCCTGCACAAGCACCAACTAAGTGGCTGCTGCATTATTCATGTGCCGTCATCAATAAAACAGGAGAAGTCGTTAACTATCCACACAGAGAGAAAGTGAAGAAACCCCCGATAATAAGTTTCTCACAGTTTCTAAATGTGAGAAAGTCGAGTCCTGATTGGACGGACACCTGGGACACCACGGCAGGAAATGGGGCAGATGTGATCTATTCTCGTCTGGGCTGGATTTATCTGGCGAGGGCGTCGTCTGCTGCACAGGATCACGTTTCCTACCTGCGGGTGTATTTGGGCTGTTACACCTAAATTACACAAGGTGAGAAGAAACAAGAAGAGCAGTGGAGGGAAGAGTGTCGACCTGCGGGGAGAGGAAGAGGAAGAGGGAGAGGAAGAGGAAGAGGAAGAGGAAGAGGAAGAGGGAGAGGGAGAGGAAGAGGAAGAGGAAGCAGCGGTTTCCTAAAGAGCTGTGTCACAACTGGAGCCAAACCAGGTCAGTCAGCTCAGAAGCATCCGAGTCTGTGACGTTCTTTGGATTTAATATTTCATCCATTATTTGTGAAATTTAAACCGAACATCTTCTCTTCTGAAACTTCTCTGCTGCATTTTCTTAACGTTTGTTATCACGATGAGATGAAAGTTGATTTGATTCTCGAGACAACGTGTAATCCACTTTTCCAATGATGGGCCTCGTCCACTAATCGTCCTTAAGAAGATGTGCGAGCATCATTAGGTGTGATGGGGAGAGAACTGAGCCAATCACATCATTGGCTTTACTGGGCTGAGCCAATCATCTATTGTTCACCACTTATCTGATGCATGACAACAGATCTGAGCTGCACGGAAGCATTTCACTGCAGAGAATCAAACTAACAACTCACAAGGAACTTCACCAGGAACAAAGCTGGAAAACTGGATTAAGTTTCAAGATGGAGAGTATTGATGGTGTAACAGTCATTTAAGGTTAACGGTTTATAAACAACAGTGATGTTGCTATGGTTACAGGCAGCCTGACTGAAGCACCCTGACAAATTATCACCGGGCTGTCCCATTCCGGTCATCCCCGAGCAACGAAGGTTCCAACGGGTGGATCCACCAAAACATTCCCAGGATTCATTGTGCTTTGGCAACAAGCTGTTTTTCAAAAGGGATAATGGTGGCAGCAAGAGACTAGACCAACATCTCAGGCTTCAACTCAAATAAAAAACATTACAGACGTTAAAAGAACAAAAGGGAAATGAGGCCCCGGACAAGCCGGTGACGCAAATCACAGAAATCCTCTGAAAACGAGATCGTCCCATTACGATGGATTCCTGTGAGCCAACCGGAAACAAAAGTTCTCTGTCGAAATTCTACATCTGCTCTTTCACATACAGAATGCTACTGAAGCAGGAAGATGTTTCTTCTCTGTGGAATCTTGTATTAAATCCAGTTTGCTTGACTTTTGCTCTGCCAGGTCTGGATCAGAGCCGTAAAGGGTTGACTGAGTATAACTGCATCAGTGCCTCGTTGAAGGTTGTGACTTTATGAGACAATATAAAGATAAAACATGTCCATGATGATTAAGCTGGTGAAAATGATGGTGTTGTTAAAATCGGGGTCACTGCAGGTTTCAACCTGCGCGGAGCTTCTACTGCAGAGTCCACTTTTCTTATGGAACTCGTTTAATGCTGGAGCCAGATGTAACAGAGCCTGATAAATTATTCAAATGTTGAAAAGCTCCGAAAAATTAAACACCTTGTTTTGGTTGAAACTCATTTATGTAAAGACAGAAGGAGGAATAATAAAAAAAACTTCTTCCCTCCACAGACCACAAAGGGAAATTAGCACAGTGGAGTTTGGAAGCATTTATCTCTCTCCAGCTCGTCGCCCGGAGCCAGATGAAATATTCAGTTCCCACCAAGAGAAGTTCCACATAAATATGTAAAAACAAAAATATCTTCTCCAAGAACCCGAGATGCAGCCCGGACGTGAGACACAGTGTTTTGTCAGATTTCATTCGTTTCACCCGTTGATGAGACGTCCACCATGTTTTCCTGCTCAGTCTCTCATTAACTTCCTTTCTTCGGGCATTCTGGGTCATCTCCTCCTCTTCTTGTTCTTTATCTTCTTTCAGAAACATTTTCACAGTTCATCTCTTGACACGGCAGCTCGAGGGGTAAATATCTGCAGCATCAACCTAGACAGCTCCAACTCATCGCTTGTCCTCTGTCTCATCCCCCTTATCAGTGTAATTCAGTCTGCTATCATGAACTGTGTCTTCAGCTCATAGTGAAGATGACACAAGGAAAGGATTTAGTCCAAATTATCAGCAATGAAAACTTTTGAAACACTTCCCAGGGAAAAAGTTCAGGGCCTTTTTCAGACCTGAGCCCCAGACGTTACCTGAAAGGTCACTTCTTCTTCTTCTCTTCTGAAAATCCATCCAACCATCTCATTCTGACCTTTAAGCCACCAGAGCACCCAACTGGTCATTTATACAAAAACTGAACCATGACATTACAATTAGATATCCAGGTCGGATGAACAGTGAGGAGGAAAAATAAAAAGATAAGAGAAACAGCTTGGTTTGCTGAAAGAACCAAAATGGAACCAGCTAGACCTCGACCCTATTGGTCAGTGAAACACATCGCATACTCACTGCTGTTGTGTGGTTGTCAACGGTAACACAGTTGCCATGCCGAACGCCTGAGAGTTTCGTGTGTACAGTAACCACGGCACGTTTCACCTCCTCTGCAGCAGGTTCACACATCCCGGTGGAGCCTCTTCCTGCAGGTGGTCACGCTGGTGGACACGGTGGATGCAGACTGACAGTCGGTCTCATTACACTGACAGCAGGAGAGGAGGATCCCGCCCCCCGGGTCTTACTTTCTCAAGGCTTCTCCTTCTGCTCCCACCGGGCTCAGGCAGAAACGACGGGGAGCTCGTGCAGAAATAAAATCAACGGCCGGAGACAGAATCGACCTGGAGACGGAGACGAGGCTTTTAATACTCCTGCTCTGTGTGTCCTCATTATCTTGGTTTTTTTTGGGAGGCATGTTAGATGAGAGATTCCAGAGAACCTGCCAGTGTCTGCTCTTCTGGGTCAGGGGGCGTGCAGGCCTTCAGGAGGCTCGGCATCGAACACACGGTGACACTAAAAAGCTGCACATGTGCACGATATGAGGGAGAAATTCCTCAAGCTCTTACGCAGAGGGCTCAGGGTTCAAATCTCCTCTGCTGCCTCAGATTTATCTCTGCTCTCCACAGGCGAGAGGGCAAATGACTAAT
>CM076726.1:19151305-19153311 GCA_038501795.1 Pseudopleuronectes americanus | reverse complement strand
GAATGGGGAGGGGTAGGGGGAGAGGAAAGGAAGGTGATTGAAGTTTGGGTGGTAGGTGTGTGTAATTGATGGAAGAGGGTTGGGGGGGGTAGGGTGGTGTATTGTGTTTTGTTTTTTATGGGAATGTGGTGGTTAGGGTTTTGTGGGGGGGGGTTTTGAGGGATAGGATGGGATTAAAGAGGTTGGGGAGTAGGATGTGGAAAGGGTGAGGTGGGTTAGAGGGTTGGAGTAATGTGGTTATTGGAATGTTTTTGGTGGATTTGGGGGTTTTGATAAGTTTTGTTTTTATAAGGGGGGGGGGTTTATATTGTGTGGGTTTTGTATTTGGAGTTTTTGTTTTTTTTAGGAGGTAGGAAGAATATTAATATTTGGGTATGGTGATATGTGGGAGGTTGGTTGATGGGTGGAGATAGAATGATATAGAAAGTGAACGTGGATTGTGGATGGTGTAAATAATATGAGTTGTTCCACATAAATATGTAAAAACAAAAATATCTTCTCCAAGAACCCGAGATGCAGCCCGGACGTGAGACACAGTGTTTTGTCAGATTTCATTCGTTTCACCCGTTGATGAGACGTCCACCATGTTTTCCTGCTCAGTCTCTCATTAACTTCCTTTCTTCGGGCATTCTGGGTCATCTCCTCCTCTTCTTGTTCTTTATCTTCTTTCAGAAACATTTTCACAGTTCATCTCTTGACACGGCAGCTCGAGGGGTAAATATCTGCAGCATCAACCTAGACAGCTCCAACTCATCGCCCCTTGTCCTCTGTCTCATCCCCCTTATCAGTGTAATTCAGTCTGCTATCATGAACTGTGTCTTCAGCTCATAGTGAAGATGACACAAGGAAAGGATTTAGTCCAAATTATCAGCAATGAAAACTTTTGAAACACTTCCCAGGGAAAAAGTTCAGGGCCTTTTTCAGACCTGAGCCCCAGACGTTACCTGAAAGGTCACTTCTTCTTCTTCTCTTCTGAAAATCCATCCAACCATCTCATTCTGACCTTTAAGCCACCAGAGCACCCAACTGGTCATTTATACAAAAACTGAACCATGACATTACAATTAGATATCCAGGTCGGATGAACAGTGAGGAGGAAAAATAAAAAGATAAGAGAAACAGCTTGGTTTGCTGAAAGAACCAAAATGGAACCAGCTAGACCTCGACCCTATTGGTCAGTGAAACACATCGCATACTCACTGCTGTTGTGTGGTTGTCAACGGTAACACAGTTGCCATGCCGAACGCCTGAGAGTTTCGTGTGTACAGTAACCACGGCACGTTTCACCTCCTCTGCAGCAGGTTCACACATCCCGGTGGAGCCTCTTCCTGCAGGTGGTCACGCTGGTGGACACGGTGGATGCAGACTGACAGTCGGTCTCATTACACTGACAGCAGGAGAGGAGGATCCCGCCCCCGGGTCTTACTTTCTCAAGGCTTCTCCTTCTGCTCCCACCGGGCTCAGGCAGAAACGACGGGGAGCTCGTGCAGAAATAAAATCAACGGCCGGAGACAGAATCGACCTGGAGACGGAGACGAGGCTTTTAATACTCCTGCTCTGTGTGTCCTCATTATCTTGGTTTTTTTTGGGAGGCATGTTAGATGAGAGATTCCAGAGAACCTGCCAGTGTCTGCTCTTCTGGGTCAGGGGGCGTGCAGGCCTTCAGGAGGCTCGGCATCGAACACACGGTGACACTAAAAAGCTGCACATGTGCACGATATGAGGGAGAAATTCCTCAAGCTCTTACGCAGAGGGCTCAGGGTTCAAATCTCCTCTGCTGCCTCAGATTTATCTCTGCTCTCCACAGGCGAGAGGGCAAATGACTAATTCTCTGCTACAATCGGAGACTTTATTTTCTGCAACCCCCCCCCACGCATCCTCTTGGCTTAAGCCTCCATTTGATTAATCACCTTTAATTGCCACTGAGCAGGGCGAGGTGACAGAGCGTGACCCAGATCGCACTCGGGGTCGTGCACGACGTCTGATGGCATCGGCTTAGAGCCGAG